>JAAGAY010131405.1:0-97441 GCA_011801015.1 Ardeotis arabs | reverse complement strand
TCGTAGCCCTCCTCTGAACGCGTTCCAGGGCCTCAATGTCTTTCTTGCAGTGAGGGGCCCAAAACTGAACACAGTACTCGAGGTGCGGCCTCACCAGTGCCGAGTACGGGGGACAATTACCTCCCTGTTCCTGCTAGTAACACTGTTTTTGATGCAAGCCAGGATGCCGTTGGCCTTCTTGGCCACCCGGGCACACTGTCGGCTCATGCCGACATGTCAGTCTTCCTTTTCCTCTTGACCAATACTAGCCCTGGGGAACTCCAACACAATTTAAAATTACTTATCCGTGAGAAGAAAGGAATGATACATGAGAATTTCACACTCCAAATACAGTATCTAAATCAATGTATGAGAGATTATGGCTTTGCTCTAATCTAATATAATCAGAAGTATGATCTTTTTTTTTTTCTTTTGATGAAGAATCTTGTAAGGGGAAAAAAAAAGAAAAACTCAGTGCTGACAAAGTACCAGTGAAAAGCAAGTCACTCTCTATGACATTTCATTTCTTAGCAGCTTGAGAGATTAATGCTCTCTTCTGCGGTTCATGCATTACTATTCCTAGCTATCCAGAAATGAAAAATTGTGTACTCAACTCATTCTTTACTGCATAAACGTTATACAAAGAGAATAGAAATTTGCATTTAGGTCTTCTTTTCTGTTAAAATATTACAGACTTGATAACATTAGGGTGAGAAATACTTTAATGCCTGTGCACTTTCATATTCAGAATCACTGAAACAGCTTAATATATTCTAATTACAAGGTGGGAAATGAGAGACTTAAATGATATTAAATTATGTGGGGGCTACACTGATTTGAAAAGTCTTGTCATATCTACATTACATAGAAAATCTAATGATGCCTCCTTCCATACTCAGCATCATTGAGGGCAGAACTGCCCAACTTAGCAGCAGCTGACAACTGAGGATGGACATAATGTTGCCAGTAGTTTTTTATGGAAACTAAACATCAGAGACAAAGGCTGTTACAAGGACATTTTAGTGCAAAGAGCTATTCAAATACATGCAGTAAACACTATTATGCTAGTAGTGTACATATCACATCCATACCAGGAGAGGAACAGCTTGTTTGGTGGTCAATACGATTCAGTTACATCTCCCCTTGAAACGGACAATTTGTCCTGTCAGCGAAATGAGTGAAATTTGAGCTGGAGAGAATAAGCTGTTACAGAGATGAGATTGTCATTGATTAATTTGTTACTGGAATCAAGAATGTAAAGCTAAATTTACTTGATCAGTGTTGGGGTCAGGAAGATAAAGTGATTTCATATTCAACAGTGTCAAGAAAGACACTTGAGTTCTCATAGATTCAGCTCTGCAGCGTTCGTCTTTTCTTCTACAATACCTTTTATACCCATACAAGAAATTCCTAGCAGAGGTTTATAGGAAAGTTAACACTTCCGTATGTTATGTTGTTTCAAGATAAAGAAACTCCTCAGTTTGTATGCTTTTATTTACCTTTCATATGAAGACCTGTTCAGATATTCTACTGAAGACTGGCCAGATCTAACAAGAAATCTAGTTTTAATTAATTTCTAAAGATGGGAGCAGAAACCTGATTGAGGATCTCTAAGGAATATCATATTTAGCATTATTTCAGAAAAGAAGCCCCTAAAAACATGTTTCTCTAGGTCTGGAGATTGCAGTGTCACAGAAATGCAAAGTTTTTCAAATATAGATTTTTTCACATCCATCTCCGTAAGAGAGTTTAATCTGGTAGTAATTAAACATTACTTGAGTTAGAAGAGGGTGTCCATAGAAAGTTTGTCCTCCAAGTTTCTCCCACAGGAAGATTTCACAAGCATGAAATTGGAAGAAAATAAGATTCAGATTACCACAGCTATGGTAATAATTTGATAGAGAAGGGCCATCTCTTTCTCTCTCTGCCCCCCACCTCCCTTACCGGCTTAAACTCCATCCTACTGCAAAGGTGCTCAAAGATTTGTAGAAGGTTGTTGATCTTAATATAATTTTGTATTTTTAGCAATTAAAGATACCCTCTTGCACATTTCTAAGCTCTCCATCTTAGATTAAATCTTGAATCAGATAGAAAAAACATACATTTTACCAAAAGGGGAAAGGCAGGAAAAATAACAGGTTTCATCCAGCCTATCTTCATTTCATTGCTCTTAGTATCTACCATAAAAATAAGTTTGCTTGTCAGTTCCTCTTGTGCACTAATTTCTACCCTTGTAACAATGAAGATGACCTAGCAAGCTAGGTGCTAGATCTAGTAAGCTGGTGCTTACTAGACTGCAATTCCCACTTTTCTCACCAGGGCTCGTCCCACAAGTTGAACTTGACCAGTTGAACTAGCAAAGTATCAAGTGTGTATATTGACCTCAAGCTTTCTACTTCAGCAGCTGTTTTAATACTATATGAGCACGCGCACACACACACACACACACACACATATATATATTCCTGGTTCTAATCACTTAAAAATTACATGCAATACAAATTATTTTCTATGATGTCATAAGTTTTGTTGTTGCCCCTCTGTTGTTGACTGGGATTTATTCACCCACATTTTTATTCCTAGATATGTTCTTCTCTTGATGTAATAAAAACTGAATTTTAAGTTCAGATTTTCAAAAAGCTGATGTCTATCCTCATATTTCACAAAGGTTTTTCACACTCAGACTGCACAAGTTCTGTTAGCTATTGTGCCATGCAACAGCATAATATTGAAGAAAACACGTTGAAGTTTTCAACCAGTTGTGTTAAACTACTGAAAAACTGTACCTAGAGGAAAGGCTATTGTTGTACTTCCTGCATTTTTGTGTGATAAATGTCAAAGAAGTTTGTCATAATTTCCTTAATGTTTCGTAACTGTGAGAAGAAAAAAAGTCATTCCACATATCAAGAGCACTTACTAGTTTTCCAGCTATAATTTATACTGTAGGTAGATCAGAAATAAATAGAAATTAAGAAGAGGAAAGAAGAGATAAGATGTGTAACAGAGTAAACAGTAAAAATGGGCATATTACTTGGCATGTTACTGCTAAGGAATAACCGTCTTTTGGAATACTATTTTTCAGTTTCCTTTGGGAAAGTGGTGAATCTCCCAGGAACTTCAATGGTGCTTCCTGACAAGATTCCCCATGATTTTACTAAACATCTGGCCTCTGTGGTATGCAATTATATTGCTCTTTTCTCTTCACACTGACCTCCAAGTTCAACTGCCGCTGACATGAGCAGCAGGAGAGAGCAAGCAGCTCAGTACCGTGTGAAAAGGAAATCATGAAGCTGGATGTTGAATGTAAAGTCATTATCCGGGCAAATGGAAACACCGGAGAGTGGCTCAACATACAACCTAGGACTAAAACACTGCACAGAGACTGAACAGTGCCAACCATGCTGTTTATTCATCAGTCTTCTAATGCGTGGATGGGGGAAAATGCCCTGATAAAGCCTTATTTTCCAAATTCTCTTGTGACATTACACTTACACTTAGTAACAGGATGCTGCAAAACAAAGGCAGGAGGTAGGAGCTTTGGATTGGGTCAAAGAATATAAGGCTAATTGAAGGCAGGTTGCTCACTGATAGTTTTTACTTCTAAAGAATGATGATGGGGAGGAGCAGTTTATTTGCTTTGGCTCAAAAATATATGCCCGAGGCCTCATTCTCTTAGAGACATACACTTGTTAAGTGTTCTCTTTAATTAGGATATTAACTCATATAATACTACAGCAGCAAGCATACTTCTATCCAGCAACCCCAAGATAAATTACACCCACACCAAGTTAATCTTCCTCTGTGGAGGGGGAGCAGGAAACATAGACCATTACCAAGACTCACAGCAGAAGGAATGCTGCATTTGATATGTGTAACATCAGGTGCACAGAAAAGGCACATCTTGCAATACTGACCCAAGGGTGAAAATTGGACAACCAGTGTCATCATTAATCTTGCAGCACTGTCTAAAATCGTACAGTCATTTAATCCAACAAAGCCCTTCTTAACAGCCAGGATACGTATTTGATTTTGATCCAGAGACCAATGTCTTTTGATGGCTTTCTGGCAGGCCAGTAACTTGCTGGATTAAGTATGTGCAAGAAATCTGAACACGAGTCACTATAGAGGGCTCAGAGTTTCAGATCCTTTCTGATCAGGATAGCAATTTTTTTTACAAGACACATCTGCAGAGAATTGTCTTTGGAATCTACTGCGTAGCACCAATATTTATTCATACCCCCGTATTAAGAAATGAAGAATACGCAATCACTGTAGTTTCGTTCATGCAATTCAATCACTGTTTAAAAATTAGTCTTATACTAAGTTTTCAATTCAGTGCTCTAGTTGTGTAGCATTGAGAAATCAGACATTGGGTGGGCACTGAAATCTCGCCAGCTTTTGAATAATAAAAACAATATTAAAGAAAGCATAACCTTTTCTCCACTAAATCATCCTTTGAACATTAGGAATCTGTTCACAGGAGTTAATTAGGTTATGCACATGCCAATGCAAATGTTCTAGCCTTTAATCTTTCAAAAATACTTGTAAAGAGCTTTTTTTTCCTCTCCGTGTAGAATTTATTTACGTAATTCATTACCAAAGACCCAGCACAGCCATACTTTACAACTCTTTGTTTGCTCCTGTTGAAATGTATACTACTTCCAGAAAAAAAAAAGCTGCATCAGTGAAAACAGAGACATAAAATGGGATTAAAATAGGAGTTCTACAAATGTTTGAGACGGTTTCATCAAAGCTCATGTTCCACTAACTACAGGTCTGTGAAATAGACAGCTCAGAATGTGGCAGAAAACTCCATGCATTTTATTTGCCTATTTACTCAACAGTTTGAATAGGAATAAGTACTTACTGTGGTAATCCTTGTGTAACATGGAGACTGAGAGAACTTTTTTTAAGACACAGATGCTACACATAAGGTAAGTGGCTTGTGGATTTGCACACTGCCCTTATTCATGAACAGTGAGAATGACACCATCTTACCCTCAGCAAGCTATGTCTTGAAAACCATACTACTGGAAAAGAACATTATTTATGTTGCGTATGAATAGTTACAGTTTGTGTGTTTAAGATGTGAATGCCTCTTTTTGGTTGTGCACCCACTGGAACACATAACATATCCTTGCCTCCTTCAGTGCTCTGGGAGGGTAATGTTGGACTTAATGACTAGCAATGTGGGATAGCCTTGTGAATATCACAAGTGGAACTTTTATTCATTTTCCATAATGAATGGAGAATGTATAAAGCCGCTGCACATGCAGACAGCCTCGTGAATCCACAAAAAGTTCAGAAGTGGAATGGTATAACTGGAAACAGATGATTAGGTGCTTGTGCACACTAAAACTTAGCAGAGAGCTATTTTTTAAAATGGATACCTTTTTGAATTAGGAGAAAAAAAAAACTTGACTGAATACATGTTCATGTCCTTTTTACAGCTATGCATCCACTTGGGTGGTTGGTTGTGCGAATATATACATATGTAGAACCTGACTTCAACGTTGAACCAATTAGTATTGAGCTGAGCTTACAGTTCCCAAGGAGAAGATTACTCATAAGAGGAGATATTTGTTAACTCTGTATATGCTCCTTCTTATCAGCCAGCTGTTGATATTTTCTTGTTTCCCTCAAACACCACTTACTTTTCCCACGTAAGTCCACATAGTCCATTCCTCAGCTGGTCTCACTTTGTACGGATCCCAACAATTATTCCTCGCTAGAAAGCTTTTCAAATGCTGTCAAGCAGAGACTCCCTCCCAAGAAATCTTATAGGAGGCAGGTGCTATTCCACACTATTTTGTTCAAGAAGAAGGAAGGAAAATGCAGCTGTCTACTTCCCATCACGGGAACAGGATGGATAAATATGGCAGCAGTCTCTTTAGGTTAGGGACGGGTCATCCAGGGCTTTGAAAGGCATTTCTTGTGAAGGACCCACCACTACTCTGACAACAGATTTGACTCACTGGAGGCCACATCATCCTGCAAAACTCTAGAAATGAAACACTTTTTAAAATGCAAACAGACATGACAGGACAAGAGTTTGTTGTGAATTGCAGTGTGGTACACATGCAAATAATCAGCAGAGAGTTATTTAAAGCGTACATTCCTTGATTTGTGACCATCTGTTTTGCTCAGCATTGGAAGTGGGTTCAGTGCTGTGAAGAATGAGAGGATGCCTTGATCCATCAAAAGGATGCTATATGTAGAAGCTTCCTAACACAATAACAAATAACAATGATATAACCCCGCAATGTGTCCTGCTACCTAGATTACAATTTTTTTTTCCACACAAATCATTTGTTCCAATTTGCTTAAACCAGGAAATTATGGAGCACAGTGTGGAGATAAGGCATTTCCCCCCACCATCTCATTACTTCAAGAAGTGCCACGTCTTACTGCCAACTTGCTTATGTTGCATAAACAGTTTTTAACCTCTTTCTCAAGAAACAAACCATATTACGATTTAATTCCTTGGGAAGTTTCCTGGCAACACATAGATGAAGAGGATATTCGCTTTAATAACTCTGAGGGGTATCATAGAAAGGTATCCCTTCAACCTGGGCAGGTCTAAACAGCTTCCAGCTGGAAACTGAGGCAAAGAATACTAGAGACAGAGAGGGAGCAAGAGAAGAAAGGCGATGAGTGCAAGCTTGCCTTTGTGATTTGCTGGATTGTTTGCTGAGCCAAACCATGTGGATTATCAGATAAACCATTGTAAACCATTGCCATTTTTTTCTAACGTAAGTGAAACCACTCAGAGTGGGATGCCTACATACTTTCAAAGATACATCACACTAAATAATTATTCTGCAGCTCCATTTGCACAAGAAAGCACAAGAAGAGCTCAGCCAAGAGCAGCTGAACATGTGTTAGGGAGGGTGTGCATGTAAGAGAAAAATGGTTCAGTAATGAGTAATAGGAGGAGAAAGAGGTGTGAAAGACTTCTAACGTTACAGTGCTGGCTGGCTTTGATAAATTGCCACAGAGAACAAGCAAGAGTAAATATCAGAATTAAGAGTCTGCTGTTTCTCCAGGGACTATGCTAATGACCCCACCCTAGCTCCCGCTGGAATCAAACCTCAAAGCTATTAACTCGTCCAGTTGACTGAAAAAATCCTGCCTCAAAGAGTATTTTAATTTTTCATAATGTCTACAACATGCCTAAAAAAACTCAAAGAGCCAAGCCTTTATTCTAACTTCCATGGAAAGCTTCTATTTAAGCAGCTATGTGACTGATGCAGTGTATTGGAGCCTCGAAAGAAAAATATCAAGACTAAATATGGATTCACCAGTTTCTAAAATGCCGCTACATTTCCAGGAAAACATATAGAATCATGGAATCATAGAATGGTTAGAGTTGGAAGGGACCTTCATCACACTCTACTAAAAATTACCTATTTCCCATGTTTTTCATGTACAAGCAATAGATGGCTGGTTTAACAGATGTAAAGATCAATATTAGTCATAAGAAGACATAAACTAAATACTTACTCTTTAAAAACCACCCTTTAAATCTCATTAGTTCAATTTGACACTCAAAGAGCCCTGATTTAGAAATGATTTACACTGCACAGATTGTTTGTCCAGATTTAGAGTTATTTTATGAAATGAAAAATGTGAAGACAAATTTAATATTTCTCAAATGAATAGGCATGGGGCTTGAAATCTTCCTTTGACAGAGGTAACTGCCTTTTGTTTCAGTGTTAATAAATTCGCTTTTGTAAGATTGTTGGGTTTTTTCCTTAGAGTCACTCCTACTTACTGCCCATCAGTCTCTGTGTGAAGCTATCTGCTCCATCAGAAAAAAGCAACACAACCAATCAAAGCACAAATATATAGGATTAGTACATTATGAAGAATAAAGAGCAGCTTTCAGTTTTCTGTCATGGATGGTATTTATCATATTTCTCTCTATCCAGCTCCTAACAACGCTGAGGAGATAAAGTAGGCTGGATGCATTTTTCCTGTATAGTGTGTTTTACAGCAACAATAACAGTAAGAAGATTGGGAGATGATGCATGTATTTTTCTTCTTCCTGGTTTTTATTTTTCTTAGAAAGAAAAATATACTTCTCCAAAAAAAAAAGTGGGCTTAGACTTTTCTGTCTGTTATGCTAATATATTCATAGAAAAAGCTGGTGCTAAGGGCGGTTCTCCAATTAAGACAAATGAGGCACATTGAATTTCTCCCTCAGGGCACAGCAGGGGTGCTGGCAAAATCTACTTTATTCTTTCTGTCAAGGCTGAACTGGAAACAAAAGCATGAAAATTCAACACATCCACTTACAGAATAATAAAGGCTGTTGTTTAAAGCGTGAAGGGTTTTGGCACCCTTCTGGGGCCTTATGCAAATCATTCTTCCTCTCAACTGCTACCAAACCATCGGTCTTGGAAATTAAAGATGTACTTGGTCGGTTAACAGCTGAAAAGGGAAGAGCAGCCTGAAAGTCAATTAGATTTGTATTAAGCAAATAAATCAGGTCTGACTGATATTGGCTAAACTAAAATGCATTATTATGGTCTGACAGTAATTCTAATTTGATTGACAAATGTATGTAGTGTATTATTAAGCTAAATGAAAGATGAGAATAATCCTATTATTTTTTTTTAGAACCACTTTCAAGCAATAGCCGTCCCCTCCCCCAAAACATAATAAAGACCACCAATGTTGTATTGTTATCTACAGTATGCTTAAAAAAACAAACAAAAGTGTATTTTATGAGATATTAAAATAATTAAGACCGAGTATGACCTTTAGAAAATGACATTTTCGTACACAATTTTTTGTATGTCTTCCTAAATACAGAAATGTATGAAGTTAAGGCAATTTTTTTTTTGTTCTTTGTGTCTTCTCCTTACAGAAAGCCTTATCCTGAAAGTAATGGTGGTGTATATCATATGCTAGTAAAAATGCCAGCACCTTGCTTGGAGTGAACTGTTACCAGCCATAGCCCCAACTGTAACAACAGCAGCAAATTTTAGGGACAGCAAAAAAGCTTAGCATATATTATGTTAATAAGAAGAATGCAGCTGTTAATCAAACAATTTTTTTTTTCCCATTCTTAGAGCAAACAAGCCAAGTATCATTGTAACAAACAGAACCAGCGCAATTAAGAAAAATGCCCAAATCTGGCCCTACAGGATGGCATATGCAACAGTACGTGAATGTTGTTTAGACAGGCAACCAACATGTACACCTACTTAGAACAGGGTTTGTAATGTAAATGACTCTATAGGAGGCTCACTGCCTCTGCTCATGTGCTAGCACTCAGCCTGCATGTGCCGGCCAAGGGTTTCCTTACAGAAGCAAGGCACGCACAAAGATGCTTGTGAAGTTCTAGAAGTCTGACAGTCTTTCTCATCCTTTCTACTTCCCAAGTATAAATTATTAATGCTGTACATCGTTCGTTTTTCTTCTGAAAGGGAAAGATACCACTCTGCAGTAATATGGTCAGGAGCCAGGATCCGCCTGTCAAAATACAGCACAAAACGCAGACAGATCAGTGTTAACTTTAAGACTATATACTCAGAAAGTATTCATGGTAACCAATAAAACAGTGGTGGAGTGCTTTATATAACTGGCACAGCAATAAGTGCACAGTTTTGCTCACTGCTTTTTGTGCTTAGGTTTTGAATATTTGAAGGACATCACAGGATTTTAACAAGGAAAACACGTCAAATACCTCTCTGCCTTGAGCTTTTCTGCATTCATAGTTTTGTGGAATCCTGTATTTTAGAGATAACATATGGAAAACAGAAAACTAGTGAGAGTGAGTGAATGTGGTGGTACAGAGAGAAGTGGAAAAGAATTTTGTGAATGCTTTTTAAACTCTGAATTCAGGGCTAGAGCTGGCAGACTACTTCAAGAAAGTATTCATAAACATATGCTGGAATAAAAATAATGTATCTGCTCTGATGGTGTTCAGAGATGTTTTTATTTGTTTTCCATGAACATTTGTTCAACTGATTTTTTTTTTTTGTTTCATTTTCAAGAATGTTAATTGAGAGCAAAGAGCTGGGCAATAGCTGTGCAAATCATTGAAATACATGTTTTTTTTTTTTCTGAAATGAACACGAAACCTTCTCTAGATTAAAAACAAAAATTGTGAAAAAATGTCTGTTTGTTAAAAAGGTTTTTATAAACTTGCTATGCCTCTGGATCTGTTTAGAATCCTCACACCTCACCTTTTTCACCGTATATGCTTCATTATGGGATATCATTATTGTAGAACAAAATGGTTTATGATTTTAAAGTGCTAAACAAATGTTTGCTTTTTTTCTTCCACCTTCAAAAAGGCTTCTTATTCATCAGTCTCAAGATTTTAGAACCACAGAGTCAGGAGTTAATGCTGTTAGGGAGGGAGCTTGGTAGTTGTCCGCAGAGCTGCCCTCTCTCCAGCCCTGGAACTCCAGCCTCTCCTCACAGGGCAGGTGCTCCAACCCTGACCACCTCAGATGGCCCGCTGCTTGAAATCCCCCTAAACTACCACATCTTCCTTATC
The DNA here is from genome assembly GCA_011801015.1 of Ardeotis arabs. Taxonomy (NCBI): domain Eukaryota; kingdom Metazoa; phylum Chordata; class Aves; order Otidiformes; family Otididae; genus Ardeotis; species Ardeotis arabs. Next base: position 86,949 of record JAAGAY010131405.1, on the reverse strand, counting down.
ATTATTGTCCTGCTAATTATTTCTGGGAGTGTTATTTTCCTGAAAAAATAAAAAAAAATCGTGAACACCTTAACTAATAAGATATTTTCTCTGGATCCATAGAGGTATAACATTATGTTAATAAACGATGTCATCTCACTGCCTGTAGTTTGGATACGTTTATACAGAAAGAGTACACACATATATTAGTATTCTAGAAATAATTATCTTCAAGTACTGTTACTGATTTTTAGAAAGGAGGAGATGTTGGCAGTTAGCACAGGGGATGCAGAACAGGAAGTCTGAGTTCCAAGTGATGCTACAAATCTCCAGGCAGAACTGGTTGTGATTAATGTTGGTCTTGAGAATTGGGGTTCCTTGGCATACATCACAAGTTGGGAGGGAAGTAAGGGGGACTTTTGTTGTCCCCTAAGCACGAGCTCCTGCTCTTGTGGCTTCTTTGCACCTTGCTGGATAACATTTGCATGCTGCTCACTTAGTGCAGCCAGAGGAGTCTACTATTTCTCCTTTATGTCTCATACCTCAACACCATGTCATGCGCTATTTCTTAACAATGTTAGACCTGCAAAGGGATTAGAAAAATGGGAGAAAAAGTTTCCTCTTTTTTTCTTTCAGTTGTGACTGACCCTCTCCTGGAAAGGAGAGAGGTCAGCTGGTTGAACTAAGTCTTTCATCTGTAATAAATACAGGAACAAAACAAAAAGAACCTGAAATTAAACAGAAGAACAGAAATCTTACGGGAATATTGCTCAAAAAAAAAGTACAAGACCAAGGTTTGTACACTTCTGGGATTAATGAAAAGATCAGTACCTTTCACGTTACTATTAGCTAACTTCAAAAAAAAATTAAGTCTTGCACAGCATATTGAGTCACAGTGTAATACGTCTTGGCAAGTCACAGACCCACAGAAGGATTGTGGTTGGAAAAGAACTCTGGATATCACCCAGTTGAAACCATCTGCTCAAAGCAGGATCAGCTAGTTCAGGATGCTCAAGACTGTGGATATCTCCACAGATGAAGGCTTCATAACCACTCTGGCCACCCTATTGCACTGTTTGATCACTTGCACACTTAAAGAAAAAAAAAAAAAAAGCAGTAGAATTTTCTGTATTTCAGTTTGTGCCCAATGACTTTTGTCCAGTCACTGGGCACCACTGAGAAGAGAGCGTGGCTCCATCTACATTACCTTTCCCCCACCCCACCCCAATATTTGTATGCACGTGTGAGATCCCCCTCAGTCTTCCCTCTTCCAGGCCAAGCAGTCCCAGCTCTCTTAGCCTTTCCTCACACATCACATATTCCAAGCCCTTAGTTAACTTTGCAGTCCTTTGCTGGATTCACTCGTCTGTCCACGTGTCTCGTACCAAGAAGGCTAGACCTGGACCCAGCACTCCAAGTGTATCTCACTAGCACTGAGTGGGGGAGAAAGATCACCTCCCTCGACCTGCTGGCAATACTCCTCCTAATGCAGCCCACTTGCTGCAGATTTCCAATTGAGTTAACAGGAGATGTACACAAGCATTGAATGTTCCACAACAGTTGGGCCCAATCCTGTTTGACATCTTTGTCTGTGACATGGACAGTGCGATAGAGTGCATCCTCTGTAAGTTTGCTGATGATACCAAGCTGTGGTGCTATCGACATGCTGGAGGGGAGGGATGCCATCCAGAGGGACCTGGACAGGCTGGAGAGGTGGGATCATGCAAACCTCATGAAGTTCATCCAGGCCAAGTGCAAGGTCCTGCACATGGGTTGGCGCAATCCCAAACACAAATACAGGCTGGGCAGAGAATGGATTGAGAGCAGCCCTGAGGAGGACTTGGGAGTGCTGGTGGATGAGAAGCTCAACATGAGGTGACAATGCCCCCATGCAGCCCAGAAAGCCAACCACATCCTGGGCTGCATCAAAAGCAGTGTGGCCAGCAGGTCGAGGGAGGTGATTCTGCCCCTCTACTCTGCTCTCATGAGACTCCACCTGGAGTACTGCATCCAGTTCTGGATCCCCCAAGATCAGAAAGACATGGACCTGTTAGAGTGAGTCCAGAGGAGGGCCATGAGGATGATCAGAGGGCTGGAGCACCTCTGGTATAAGGACAGGCTGAGAGACTTGGGGCTGTTCAGCCTGGAAAAGAGGAGGCTCCGGGGAGACCTTATAGTGGCCTTCCAATACCTAAAGCAGACCTACAGAAAAGATGGGGAGAAACTCTTCAGCAGAGCCTGTTGCAATATGACAAGGGGTAATGGTTTTAAAATAGAGGGAGGTAGATTCAGATTAGACATTAGAAAAAAAATTTTTACAATGCGAGTTGTAGAACACTGGAATAGGTTGCCCAGAGAGGTGGTTGATGCCCCATCTCTGGAAACGTTCAAGGCCAGGTTGGACGGGGCTCTGAGCAACCTGATCTAGTTGAAGATATCCCTACTCCTTGCAGGGGGGTTGGACTAGATGACCTTTGAAGGTCCCTTCCAACCCTAACTATTCTATGATTCTATGATCTTTTGTACTCGGCTCCTTAATGCAATATACTAACAACTTGCTTTACACAAGCTCATGACTAGAAAGTCAGTTGTAATGGAGAGGTCAAGGAAAGCTTCAACAATCTCAAGGGAATTCACACTGACCATTAGGTCAGTGCCGCTTATGTATCTCATAGTGAATAACTGCCTTTTCTAACTTAACTACAGACAGTGTAGCTCATCCAGGATTGAAAGGGGACCTCATGGCATCTGCCACTATGTGCACCTAATCTCACTTGCACCTGGACCTCACACCGGGAGCAGAAGAAGTTTTCACAGTAGGTCTCATTTCATTCTCTTACTGCTACTTTGACCACTGATGTAGGAAAGGGTGTTAAACAGGTCTCCTTCTCACTCTGTCTATCTGTTGATGTGCAGACTCTTCCCCAGCCTTCATACCTCTCTAGCAGTGAGACTCGAGACTTCTCAGGCTTCTCATCCTCCATTCTAAAGGGAAAAAAAAGTACCCCAATCTCCATATCAGCTTTAAAAAAAAAAAAAAATCTTACAAGTATTCATAAGCAAACACTCAAAAGACACAAATGGATTAAATGTCAGACTGCTGGTTTTGCCCTCCTATCCACAAGGAGCCATTTCTTCCCATACATGGCAAAAACTATTTTCTAGTGCCTCCGATCCAAACTGGTCATCACCTGCCAGAAGCAGCATTGAGAGCTATACTCTTCCTTGGACAGATCCCACTCAGCTAGGCCACAGATTTCCAGGTTGCAGATTTCCAGGTCAGCAATGTATGTACACAACACCGAAAAATGCTTTCAGGACATAAAGATACAAAGCAATGATCTGAAGATCTTCTGAAGTTTTTCCTTTTTTTAATTTTTTTTTTCCTAAACTAAAATTTTAGAGTATAGAGCTGCACAAGTATTGTTTTCGTTTAACAGATAACATCTGATAAATATGATATCCACTTAGATACCAATGAGTCAAGTCTATAGTCTATATTTAATAATGTCCAGTACTAGCAGCACTTTGATGAACATAAAGCAAAAATGAAGAGGATGTTAATCTCATTTGTGACATTTCAGCTTTCACAGTTTTATTAACAACCAGCTGTAACAAATACAATACAGCTCAGGAAGATATTGGAAAATGTAGACAATTATTCCTTTTTTTTTCCCAGAGGCACCCCCTCCTCACTTTTAAACTAGAAACTGGGTACTATTTTAATTAGATTTATGGTTGGGGGCTTTAAAACAAATGAGCATAGTTCATTTAGTAAAACAGCAATTAATGTTGAGGGGATTATATCTGTCTTTTGGGTTTTTAAAGGTTTTGAAAGATAGATAGTCTAAAAATTTGTTATCTTAAGATAATATTATTTAAAAACAACACCCTATCCTTTTATATTTAATAAGTTGAAGACTTGTAATTTAAGGTAAATTATCCAATAATACTATAAAACTCAGAATGCCCAGCATGTCTAACTCCATAAATAATACATTATTGTATGATCACTTTTTAATGGCAGTTCTGCATCTTACAACTGTATATTAAAGCCACAGTAGAATTTTTGTCTCACATGCACATATGTATTAATAATATTTAATATTCCTGCTCGACCTTTATTAAGATTCTTTTGCAGCTGTAGGCATTTTCAAATTAGCAACTTCCTATTAACTTCAGACAGTTTAAAATAAGTAACTTGACATACCTACTGAAATCTAAAGGTGGTGATATAATGTGGTTTCATCACTTTTCATTTTACATTCTTTTCATTTTGATTGCCTTTGTTGAACTGCACTTGATGGACATTTAATGCACTTGCATTACCCTCTGATGGCCAGCATTGTTATTTAGCACTTTCAAAAAGTACTGAAACTGCTTTGCTGAAATGACTGGACTAGTGGTAATTTATCAATGGAAATATTTTTTAAAAAAAGAAAAGAGCCTCAGTGCTGTTTTCCAGGAAGATAGATAACACTTCAGCATGGGAAGGTAAGTATCAGGATGGAACTGAGGTGGAAATCCCAAGGTTTAATTGTTAGGTGGTGTAGTCCTTAGCAAATCTTTACCTTTAGAGAGAAAATGAAAGCAAATATAAAATTGTAATGCAGATGTATCAGCATTATAAAGATATGATAACTGAATTCTTAGTATGATCTCAAGGACAATGTTGCTGACTGCCTGAAAAGTATTTTTTTTTAATTGTTTATTGGTATTATGGGATTTCTAGAACTTAAAACAGTAGACTGGAAAAATAAACATGCAGGTTTTTGCAGCCCTTTTAATTTCAGCTTTTCACAGAACTTTATGAGCACTAATGAACCAGATTTCAGCATATGCCCCTGAGGTATGTAATACCAAGAAAAGCAGTTCTCGGGCTGACTGTACTGTAAAATAATCCAATTATTAAAGAGCACAAATTACTAGCAGTAGAGCAAAAGGATGTCCATGCTAACCAAGTCTGTCCAGAGAGCCTTTGCAGTGTCAGGATATTCTTTTGTCTGCTATTAGCATACCAGAGCTTTTGGCAATGCTAAATGTGAGTTGCCACGAAGTGAGAGGAGACCACAAATCTAGACCAATTACAGTTTCAGATCAAAGGAGAAGTCTATTTTCTGTTGATGCCTCAACATGTCATCATGATTTATAGGCCTGGCTAGAGCAGAATGGAGAAAATGAGGAGGGCTGTTTGCCTTGTACAAAGACACTTAGCCTAGAAATCTGAAAAAGAAAAAAAAAAACCAGTGTTTGCAATTCTGATAAGGCTGTAAACATCGTCTACTGATTGGCTGTCTCCTGGCCTCCTCTCTTCTTTGTTTTTGAGCAATCTGAATGGCTATCACACTGCTATATCGTAACCTGGGAAAGTTTTAACCCTGTGAAATTTAGAGAGATATCTGCTCCCTCAAAATCTTGAAACTTATGACCAATTTATTTGTAGTTCATATTTTCTAGATACAAGAAACACACTTGTTCGTAAACATGTACAAGCAAGGAGTAGTTCAAATTTTAAAAATACATTTAAAAACAAAAAGGTAAATGCTTCTCAAATTGTAGGTTTACCAGACTATGTGATGTGACCGGCAACGTACAACCTGAATTTCACCTGAGTCACTCTGAACAACTTCCTTGAAATAATTCAGAACACCTGGTATTGTGAAATATACAGTCTCTCCTCCTATACCCCACATTTCCAGAACACTAGTACTCCTTTTATTCAAGTCGTAAAGAAGAACTCCCTCATATTAAGTTGATGAAGCCTCAGAAGTGGGCAAGGGGCAGTGACTTCTTCATAAGCCTGCTGGCTTAGTCAGAGGGAACTTTTATCATGAGTTTGTAGCAGCTCCAGGGCAACCTGGAGGTAGTGGGTAAAGACAAGGCTTTGAATGTATTGGCATTCTGTATTCCTATAACCTTTCAAGTGTGTAGATGAGAAACCAAGTGTCATGTCATGGGGAAATGGTCACTCAGCTAACAGTTTCTCCACAGAAATCATAGAGGCTGCTGCCATTGCATCCCTGTGTGTCTCTTGCAATCAGAGCAGGTGAAGACACCAAATACAAACTGCACATCTGTCCATATGTCAATGGATGGAAGTGGAAAATTTTGTCTTCTTCATCACTTATGGGTCATAAATAACATATAGTTTGCTTAGACTGCACATCACATGTATACTTCATCATCTGTCCATGCAATGGTCAAAAAAAGCCAGTCTGAAATCCTATGTTTCCAGTTGACTTTATATTCTGTAATTTTTCTGTTAAAACCAAAATATCTACCAATGACTTTTCCAGTCATATAACCTCCTTTCAAGAAAAAAACGATGCTTCAGGCAGTTGATTAACAAAGCTAATCTACCAAAAAGGTTGGGGGAGGTGGGAGGAGGAGGAATGAAACGGTGCAGGATGATTCACTGAAACTATTTCTATGGTTTAGGTTTGTAGTGCCAGAACTAAAATAACAGTAGCCAAAGATCCTCAGACATAATGTTTATTCTGAATTACTGGTGTCTAGTAAATTCCAACTTAAATTACTTCTGTGGCATTGCAAAATGAAACATTTATTTTAAAATTGTAGTTATCTCCGCGCACCCCCAGCCCTCCCAAAAGTGTGAAACTGGGCTATTCTGGAAAGAAAAAAAAATGGTCAGCTCTTACTGTATTTTTTCAGCTGGACATTGTGTATGCTTGTGGAATGCATCTGCACAAATACCGTACTTGTTTCACATTCGGGAAGTAATATTTCAGAACATGCTCTTGTAAAACAATACTCCATTTTCTGTGGTTTGGGGAGAAGCCAACACAAAATTTAGATTTCTTCCTTTTTCATATACGAACTCTATAATAAACAAAACTAACTCCATAAAGTAGATTTACAATGCTGCCATTGTGTGGGGTTCAGCACAACTACAAAATATTACGTTGCGCAAAATTAATGCTGCTGAAAATACATGTTGCCAGCAGCTTGGATAATTACAAGGAAAGGCAGTTAGTAATAAATTCCTTCTACTCAGAATTCAAATCTCAGGACTGAATGTTGCCCATTATTGCAGTTCAAAGGCGACTATCTCTAGAATTGTTCTTTTAATGTTTGCTCGATGGTTTTAGTTGTTCTTTTCTTGTAGGCACACAATTGTTGTCTTGATTTTTGTGATAAAAAGAGCTACACTGGAGCTTTGTAGTGAATCCAGTTGGCTTGGTAATGTGCCCGTAGTCAGAATTCCAAAGTGGGAAGACAAAAGCTTAGAAAATATAAGGTTGAGAGCTGTTTGTTCAGGGCTGTGGGAATCTAACACAGGCCTACAAAACCAATGAGCTCTCTCCATTACATCCACATTCATAAAGTAACTATCCAATTCTACGCTCTTTTGTCTTTTCCCAAACCAGAATTTTAAGCACACTTTAAACAAATGTGGCAACTTCTTTGTAGCTCCGCTCCTACCAAAATTCCCAGCGTGCTATAATTCTTTCCCTTCCGTTAGCTTAGCTCGTTTAGGGCTGCATTTATTTCCTTAAATAACTGTGCGTCAATAGAAAAGGTTTAGCTTAAACAGACAAAAGTAAAAGCTGCTTTTAAAACCAAGTGTCAGTTTTCACAGGGGCACAAATTACATTCCAGAGATATTTTATAAGGCCTTCCAAAAATAAAATTAGAATGCATCTCTGTCATTTATATCTTAATTGAAAACATGGGATTCTAGGTTGTATCTGAGTAATCCGTTGCATCTGCAGATCTCAAAGGACTTTGTAAAATGCTCTGTAAAAGCTGAGGCACTGAGGCTGAGGCGTAGAGATCATGTTCCAAGTCAGAGACAGAACAAGGAACAAAACATGGGGCTGGCAACAGCAGTTCCACCATATGTCTTGCTACATTGCTATGCTGAAATGCAAAACAGGAGCAAAGGAGCTAGCAGAGGGATGGAGAGGGAGGGCGAGCGAGGCCTTGGTACCTTCTTAGCTGCTGGGGAGTAGCAGCTCGCTGCTGGTGGCCTTCTTCCAGTGCAAGAGCAGCCAACTTGAATGACAGGATGACAGCTAGAGCAAATCCGTGGCTGTCATTCTGGATGAATGATATCTGACTGGGGCATTGTGGCAAGATTTACACCTAAGAAAATCGTTGGAAAATATGCAAGGAGCCAATACTATGTAATTCCACTCAGCCGAGATAAACGTAGGGTGGGTCAGCAAAACAAAGAATACATTAGTCATGTTAGAGGAAAGGCTAGCTGCCCTTCTCAAGACGGCCAGAAGACCGACAAGCAAACATGCTTCAGCAAAGGCAGAGGCTACCAGCTCCTCAAGCCACAGGAAAAAGTACAGTGAGGCCAAGCCTTACCAGAAACAGGCTGTTGGTTGTGGCATAGGCACGAAGTGTAGAATAATCTTAAATTCTTCCTGTCTTCATGTCTTCCCTGAGTCACAGGACAGAGTGGGGACCTTGAAGATTACCTCTAAGTTATATGGCAAAGTCAGCATCTACAGGCACCTTTGGTTTTTTTTCCTTCCTTTTTTGAAAGCAAATAAAAGTCAACACATCAATCACAAAGTCGTACAGCCTACTAAAAAGACTTAGGTGAGATAGGAGAGAGGGATAATGGTGACACCTAACTCCCCTGATAGATGACAGGATATTTTGCTTCATAACACAGAGCTATCAATAATTACTGTCTACGGCTTTACAACACTTTCTGCTTGCAGAGGCACTTCTCCATTTTAGAACCACTCTTGCCACAGTGACCTGTGCAGCTGCTCAGCTATTCCGTCGCCTGAAACCTGTTCACATTGCTCTCCCTGTTGTAGACAGTTGGTGAGCGAGTAGGCATGCACAACATGGCAGGCACGAATAAGCTGTATGTCCTCAAAAGGACTATGTGGTCAGTGCTCTTGCATTTCCACCCTTTAAACTATGATCAGGCTGTATATTAGTCCCAGGGCCTCAGCACCCCGAGCTGATTGCTGACCTTGTAGGCTGAATAGTAACGAGTTGCAGATTGCCATCAGGATCAGGTCACTGCCTGACAAAGAGAACTTGGGACTGGCCTTAGTTAAATAACAGAAATTATCAGGTAGAATATTCACTTGGTGTAGAGCAAAATGGAAAGGTGCCCTGTCTTCTTTCTGTAGAACCAGATCTCTGTCCACAGGGATAGCTGCCAGTCTTTTAATAGCATTTCTTCTGTTTTAATTTACTAGGAGGTAATCCCAAAACAGCTAATGCTCAAGCCGCTTTTCATGTAGAAATAAGTCCTGATTGCTATGAAGATAACAGCTACCACATCTTTCAAGGAAGGCTGTTTCACTAGCAGTGTGTGGACTTTTCTGTTGGGAATTAAATGGCTGGGTAATTCCACTAAAGAATATGAGGAACAATGTTGTCATGGTGAGTGATGCTGGGAGGAGACCTTTGAAACTGACAAGACTTTTCTAATGCTTCTCTTCTCAACTTATAGTCTCTGTACAGAGTAAAAACTTAGTGTTGTGTACTTCAACTGAAATAGCAAGGAGAATGGCTGAATGGAGGCATCTCTTAATTTTGCATTGAACACCTCACCTGATATCTCATGGGGAGTTAACAGTGATTGAAAATGTTATTTCGTGGCCACTCAATGAGCTATATAAAAATCTCTTTAAGGAGTGTACTAATAAGAAATAACTTTTCCTCTTCAAGTCAAATATCTTGAACCTGATTTATGGATCACCTGAAATCTTAGTTGCTCTCTACCCACTGTTTATTTCAAATAGTTTTAGTAGCTTCACTTCTACCATCCAGGCATGTCCCAAATGAACCACCTTGGTGCCTTTTTATACAGTTCTGAAAACCTGTGTCACTGTCTACATGATTGTAAGGAAAAAAAAAAAAATTCTTGACTGGTACTCTCTGGCACTGCCGTTGGTTAAATAGCTTTAAAAATGTGACCAAAAAGCTGTTGGTTCCTACGCATATAAGAATTCTATTTCCTGACTTAAAATTAATATATGATTTAATAATTCAATGTCTTCTTTAGCGGCTATTTATCTAACCTTACCTCTCTAATATTTACAAAAGACAGGCCGTTTTATTTCTTGTTTGAATTAGTCTAATTGCATTTAACAAGTGGGCAATATACAAGTCATATTACACTTGTCTTGCTACTCCTTGCCTTAATATCTTATAGACACTCCTGAAAACATGTCAGCTGTTACAAGCTTCTCATCAGACACGTATTTCACTTTTAAGAAACCTTGTGCAATTTCATTATAATTTTTTGCAATACATCTTCCTAAAATTTATAGTCTGTTTCCACCTCAACAGATTTCTGTCTGTAAACACATTTATGAAGTTGCTTACAATCATAAACAATTGCCATTCCTCTTCCCCTCAACTAAAGCTTAGTCCTATTGCATTGTAGTCAGGGTTCAAGAAGCATTTGGAGTTAATTTTTCAAAAGAACAGATCTCTGCACATGTAATGTTAAAGTGGCTCAGACATGACATCCCCTGTCAGACTCCAGCTATCTTAATGCTTTGTAATGCTCTTGTTTAATTCCCTATAGTTTCTTTTCAGCGCTTATCTAGTGCTATGCTCTCCTGTTCACAGATAGTACTCTGAGTAAGTTCTATGAAAAATTCAGGGTGCATATGTATGCATGAAAGTCTCTAAGAGGTAGTTTGACACCATCTATTTAGAATTTCTTTCTTTTGCTTCTACTTAGAAATAGACGTGATGGGGTTATGTTCTCCTGGGTCATCAAGTCCAGCCTGCTACCATTATAATTAGTCCTCTTCCTCCATTCGTTCCACAAATTTATCAACCTCTTTAAAATTCTTGCTCCTACTACTTGTATCAGAAGGCTATATCAGTTTGGCAAACTAATAGTTGTCATAGGTAAGACTATCCATCTTTTTATAATAGATACAATTTTCAAAACAGAGAAGTTAATCCAGCAGAAGGTAACTTTAAAATCCCATGCTGAATTTACCTCTTCCGTACTTACCTCTGTGCCTTCAACTATTTCTTCCTCAAGAATTTGTTCTATAGCTTTGCAAGTTCTTGAAGTTAATTCTTGTCTTGATCACTCTCCTTCTTAAATACACGCATTTAGTTTGGATTTTGTGTGCCAACCATCCCTCAAGTTGGTTAATTAATTAAAAAAAAACCCCACTTAGTAATGGACCTGCAGCTTCCCAGGCAGGATCTCTCAAGACTCAGCGTGCAGAGCATCTAGCCCATTTGTCTTGAGAGTCAAGATATACTCCAATCTCATAGCTGTGAGATTTACTTCCATGTGATGAAGGAAAACATCTAGTTCAACTCAAATGTTTTTTAGGAAATTCTTTTCTTCAAAAACTTATTTCCATTTTAATTAACACCAGGTAGGCACATTTTGATTTTTCATGATGAAACTGAAGAATCAATTATTCACTGAGAATTAATTTGAATCAGATAAATGCAAAATCTTGTTCTCATTTATCAGTGCAAGATAAATAAAATTATCTTTATAATTCACTGCCCAATATATAGTAGATGGCTGTGAGCATATACAACTGCATATAATGAAAACGATTTTTTCCGTTAAAATGATTCTAAGGTGTTCTTTGAAAGACAAAGCTTACACTTGTCTATCACTCCTTACCTTAAAGACCCTAGAAATCTTAAACTGCCAAGGGCCTCTCTGTTTCTATAAAGATAAATTACTGAAAAAATAAATCTAGTTCTTACCATTCCCTGTTTCTCTACAGAATTTTGTTACTAAAAGGAGGACTGATACGTGAGATGACATTTTGTCTGTCCCCAGTTGAGATTACTGAGAATGGTGACGTTTGGACTGCTGCAGACTGAGCTCGTCAGTCCTCCAGCGTTCATTTCTATTACCTCACTGCCAAATATTGTTTAGAAATCAGTTCAAGTGACTTATTATATAGGAACATCTTTAATGCTTTTCCTGCTGAAGATCTATAACAATTCTCTTTCTCACTACTATGTCTGTATTTTTTGTGCTTTTACAATTACGTCCTGGTATAAACCATTTCATTCGAAGCATCTTACATCCAAACAGTGAACTAGGAATCCAGGAATCACATGCCATGACAATTACACCGAAAGAGAAAGCAAAACCTAGAATCAAGACTTCCCTTACTGATCAAGTTTTTAGGTTCTGATAGCATATATTTTCTGTAGAGTATCCTGGTCAAACTGCTCTGCTTGGAATTATGTTCAGTGTATTCTCAGTGAGTGAAGCTGAACACAGATATTGAATATTACTTCAAATGATGCAACAGACAAAAATATAGTGTACATTTATAAACAACAAGAAACTAACCCAACAAAGACAGTACCACAAATGCAAATACAATACATAGGGCATGTTCCTGTTTATCTTCTTAAAAGCTTTTAAGACATCATGTTTGATTAACAGGTGATTTCAGATGTTAACAAGCAACATATTTGAAGGTGTTTATAGTATATAAGCACATAAAGATTAAATGCCCTATAGTTCTTTTTCCAAGCAGCAAAATGTGAAGTAATTGAAGCAGGAAGATTCTGTGGTAAGAGAGTCAGTTGCAGTGCAGCTGAAATAATGTTCTGCCTTTAGAGAGAAAAATATAATTCAGTCTCTTCATACTGAGCCATTATCTTGTATGCTGCCAGAAAATACATGTATGCATACTTATTAACATTTTCTAATCCAAATTTTTAATTGAATAGAAACAGCTCCTCTGACTGCATCTGTTTCTGTCAGCTACACAGATACTTCTCTTTATAATGCCCTTCCTCCATCAGAGATCCCTGAGCTAATTCATGACACTTGACATTAATCACATGCACAGATCAACAAAGACTTTGCTTTCATATAAAAACTAATTTAGAACATATTTATAAATTACTGCTTGTTATTGCAGCCAATTTAATTAGCTAGTTAATGACAATATCTCTTCATAATCCAAGTAGTCAAAAATACCAAGTTCAGTAATTAGACCGTATAATTCCTTAACAACTCAATTTTATAATAGAAAAGTGCTGTGCTTTAAGTCAATTTACTTCTAATACTCTCCTATATTCAAAATTAGAAATTCCTCAGTGTATTCTTTTGACATTCAGAGCTTGAGAGAGAATATTTGGGTTAGAAAGCTCAGCTCCCCTCTGTATTCCACATTAAATTGCATGTAAGTTATATTGCATTTTCTATCATTTGCCCAGACCTTACTGAGTGTATCCTATTTATCTAAATACTGGGGGAAGAATCTACTTTAAAACAATTGTAAAAATTTAATCTTTATTAGACAACTGTAATGATAAAATAATTACAGACTACTGTAGCAAGTAATATTTGACCTTCTTATCAACACAGACATTCTACATTATTTCAATCAATGTGACAAAGGAAAGCATAATTTATCATTTAAGACTGTCTTTTAAAAAATCCCCCACAAACCTAACAAAGACAGTACCACAAATCCAAACTGACACTTATAGTAACCCATGGCAATGAAAAAAATCCCCTCAAAACAGCATTAGAATAAGCTAATTTCATTTCTCCCAGCTGCCTGCTTTTCAATTCTTTATCCTTGCTATCAGGTTTGAATAAATTTCATCTCTCACACTACAAGTAATGAGCAGGCAATGACTTATGAAGCAAAGAGACCAAGTTGAGACAGAATTAGAATACAATTTTAATGAGATAGAGCTGAGAAAGTGAAAGTGTTACTCTTTTGACAGGCTTGGCAAAATACCCAACATTATTTCAAATGCTCTTTCCTCTCTATAGAGAAACTGTCATTTTTTAAAAAATGGGAATACTCAAGAGAATACTTTTAGGGGTATATTTTTAATGTGATTTATGTGAAGAACTAGTTATTAAAGAATTTGCTTTATAGAAGACTAAATAGGACTTAAATTAAAATACACTAGAAGTCACACTGAATGACAGACAAATAGAGGAACTTGAAGCTCTGCCTTCTAGAGAATCAGTCTCTTCAAAGCCTTTTTGTGGCCAGCTGAATAAAAGTACATCATCCTTCGGGTAGCTACAGAAGGAGTACTCGTAATTACACTCACAAGGCGTAGGATGTAATAAGCCTTTCTAGTTCCGATGACTCGATATCTCTAGCACCACTCCCACATCAACAATTTCAAAAGAGAAGGAGGCCTCAAGAAGTTGAATCTCTCTGCCTAGAAGAAAAAAAAAATCAAGAAAATCATGCAAGCTTACAACGAGTTACTTTATGAAGCCAGCAGAAATTCATCCCTAGGTCTAGCCACAAGAATAGACGCATTTAATATAAGAATGGATTCTGGCACCCAGGAAAAGTGACAGGAGACAATGAAGCAAGGAGTGGCTTTGAACTGAGCAAAAAAAATATTTTAAAAATATGACAAAAGAAAATGAGAGGCTTGAACAATAGTTTTTTTTACTAACTTTGCCAAAGTCTTATGAACATATACTTTATGGCCTCCCTTCAAGTGATATTCAAGAAAACATCTCCCAAACGGATCTGTTAATGGAACAAGTTGAAAGAATAGTAAATAGAATATACAAGTACTACTTTGTTTCCTAAATATCCCTACCTGAAATCTACAGTTCTCACATTTGCCTGCTTCCTACTTCTTCCTTACACGAAGCTACAAAATGGGTTTAGAGTACAGGTTAAGGCTGTGTGTTTCAGGGATCTGAGACTCTATCTATACTGCCTTTTCCTGACAAACCTGAGATCATCCTGGTTACACGCCAAGCTAGCTGGAGGCAAGCCAGCTCTGATCCAAAAGTTGTGTAACTGCTTTAGTGCCTCTTAGTAGGGCTTATTAGCTTGGGCTCAGTGCCATGCTAATGTGGTTACACAGCTTCTAGTCTGGACCAAGTTCAGGTCTAGTTGGCTTGGAGTGAGTTCTTATTTGCCTGCCTTCAGCTGTGTAGACATAGCCTGACAAAACCACTCTTTGTCACTTAGCACACAAAATCGTCTCATTCTCACGTAAAAAAATGATAAGAAAGGAAATCTTTCAAAAAGTATACCAAAACTCTTACATAAAGTTAGTGAAACAAATCAGCAGGTTAGACTATGTAAAAAGGGGCACAGAAAAGGGTTATAGGAAAAAAAAAACAATCCCACTATCAAATTTCACACAAATACAAATAATTACACCTACTATAATTAATCAAAAGAGGCAGTATAACTTTCCCACAGTAAAATTAAGAATTTTACATCCTCAGACAGAACATGAGTCAGTATTTCTGATAAACACTTAGTTCATGTACTCCTTACACAAGATTTACAGCTCTAAAAGAGAAGACTAAGATGTACATGCTATTGTAGAAGCAAAGGTTCTAGAGTAGAACTGTACAAATTTAAGGCCTCTTCTTTTTTGGACTCTTCTTTCAAAATGGTATTACTCTCTCTCTTTCATATTTATTTACCTAAAACCAATCTGACTGTTCAAATGGGTCAGTTTTGACAGATACATGCTTGACATTGAAGAAGTTTTATTTCATGATTATGTAGATTGTTAAATGCCAGATATATACAAGTCAATAAGAAAGCTATAGCAATCATCTCCTTCCTTAGCCTTACAGGAAAGCTTTTGACTGGGTTGACTGTGTATTCCTGAAAAGGTAGCATGTTGCATGGGAACAGTCGGTAATTTTCTGTTGAAGCCAAGCTAAAGATGTCACTTTTTCAGTTTTTCCTTTAAACTTCCTTCCCAGATGAAATTCCTGACTTCATGATTAGCGTGGCCAGCAGGTCGAGGGAGGTGATTCTCCCCCTCTACTCTGCCCTGGTGAGACCCCACCTGGAGTACTGTGTCCAGTTCTGGAGCCCCCAACATAAGAAGAACATGGACCAGTTGGAGAGGGTCCACAGGAGGGCCACGAAGATGATAGGAGGGCTGGAGCACCTCTCCTGTGAGGACAGGCTGAGAGAGTTGGGGCTGTTCAGCCTGGAGAAGAGGAGGCTTCAGGGAGACCTGATAGTGGTCTTCCAGTACCTCAAGGGGGCCTACAAGAAAGACAGGGAGAGGCTGTTCAGTAGGGCCTGTTGTGATAGGACAAGGGGTAATGGTTTTAAAATAGAGGGGGGTAGATTCAGATTATACATCAGGAAAAAATTTTTTGCAATGTCAGTTGTAGAACACTGGAACAGGTTGCCCAGAGAGGTGGTGGATGTCCCATCCCTGGAAACGTTCAAGGCCAGGTTGGATGAGGCTCTGAGCAACCTGATCTAGTGGGGGATGTCCCTGCTCCTTGCAGGGGTGTTGGACTAGATGACTTTTGAAGGTCCCTTCCAACTCAAACCATTCTATGATTATCCTATGATAATTTGAATTGTGACACAAAAACCTGGCCAACTTAGAAGGTGCTGAGCCCCTTTATTTTTTCAAGAACTTAGAGATAAATGCATTGTATATTAAACTCTCCAGTTTTCCATGTCTTTCAATTATCTTTATGACAGTAGATGAACAGCAGAAACTGAATTTAGTTTGTTGTATTATGTTGTGGGAAGCGTGATCTTGAACAGCAACATCCAGGTGTTACTTAATAGCATGAAGGGAAACTCCATGTTTTGTACTGAATGTAAATGCTTTGCTCTGCAGAAAAATTCCTGTGAAGGATGTGAATCACAAAGTTAGTCTTTGATTTCTCCGAAGAAAATTCTGCAACAACAGCTACCAGCCAGTCTGACTTGTATTGGTTTCTTCATTAATACTTTTCAGTGGCTTTCTAAGAATCATGTGCAGGACTGCTTCCCAGCCCTTGTGCTGGAAGAGACTGGGGAGACTGGAAAAGAATTTCAAGTTGCACTCAAGATATTTAATATTTTCTGCCTTTAAGAATTGTGCATCAAAATGATCTACAATTCAACAGCTTTCATTCACCCGGCAACTGTGGAGACACTGCAGTAATTGAACAAGGCAGCAGTGTTTACTTCACACTAAAAATGAAACTTCCTTTATTGTAAGAAAATCTGTGGTGAAGTTTGAATGGATATTTTGATTGCAACTATCTTTCTTGAGTCTCATAGCTTTCTGAAACTTTTATTGCCATCCTGGAAGCCGTTACATTTAAAACTTTAGGAAAATTGGTTCAGACAGATTTTTGAAAGTACTCTGACAAATACATTTGTTGAACATTTGAATTAAAAAGCATAAAAGTTTTCTCATGGTTTCTTCAAGAGTGTTTAATAACTTTGGCTTACTGAGTTCTTGCATAAGTGCCCATCCTTTAGGAACGCTTTGTTGATCACATTACTGAACATTTTGAGCAAAGACAGGACGTCTGCCATAGATGTCTAGATGTGTGATTTATGTGTCTCTGTTTTCAGGAAGCTGTAAGCGACTCAAAACTCTTAGTTAAAAACATGTAATTTTTATTATAAATTAAATTCCTGATTCAGTGCACAACAAGGCATTAAATCCGCCTCCAGATGCCAGTGTCAGCAAAATTAGGACATAAACCTCACAAATGTGTGTGAAAAAGGCAAAATTACTTGCTTTCTACTTGAAATTCATTTAGATTTTAAACCTCAGTGCTATCTTTACGTTTCCGCCCCCCCGAAATAGCTATATGCCTCTATGTGAAAGACAAAGATTTGCTGCTGGGTATTTTGCACCACCTGTCGTTAACAAACAGACTAGCAATCTGTAAGCGCTTTCTTCCTTCGAACTGTAGAAGGCAAGAGATACTGCCTAAATATTTTTTAAAATATAGGTTTAAATGTAATTTGCTTTATTTTATGCTAATAAGAGTGGCTGTCGTTAATTACCATTTTAATCACTATAGGTATTTCTGGTAATTGCATGTTTTCAATGCTGTCATATTCTCTTAGAGCAATGATACTAATTCATAAATATTCAGTCTTCTGAATTCATTTTCATCATAAAAGCATCAGTGCTTAAGTTATTTACTGTGAGAGTAATATAATTACATATGCTACTCATAAAACATAAATGCCAGAAATATTTGTTATTAGCAGTGTGCTTATGCCTTCATAGTTAAACTTTGGATCTGGGAAGAAACACTGAATATAGTAAAGCTGTGAACTAAAAAAAAGACGCAGAAAATGGAGAAGGTTAAAACAGCAGGCTTCGCGTTCCACTAGAAATATACACAAATTGGGTAAAACATCCTAAATCTTTGGCAATGCCATCCCTTTGAGGATTTCGTCTGACAAACTGTGGCCTCGTGATCCGAAGATGATTGTGAAAGTTGTACCTGCTCTACATACTAAAATCTGCCTCAAGGGGGTCTCAGCAGAATCTAACCTCTCATCTTTCGTTTTAGAAGAAAGATCAAGTGTGTCATAGATATATTAGATATTTCCTACCAGTTCGACAAACTACCCAAGGCTGCTTGAGAACCTTAAAAAGGTCTTTCTGTCCTTAGACATACAACAGTTGTGATTCCATACTCAGGCAGTTATGCAATTTTTATTCTAAGAAAAATCACAAGCCTGCAAGCCTTGGATCAGGTTAAATCTTAGCAGCATTAGAGGAAAGTACTGGAGGTCAGAAATGGCTGAACTGAGACAGGGACCCAAATGAGCTCCCCATGACAGATTTGTGGTCTAGTACCGCAGATAGGACTCCGTTGCCTGGTTCAGTTCTGCACTGATAATCAGATACAGTACTAACAGATAAGATACGTGGACTCTTACCAGTAAGAAACGGTCTTTTGCTTAGAAAAGTGTCTTCCCAAGAAGCAGAGGGGCATTGCCCCAGGCACTCTTACATGGAGAAGAGGTCTCCATCCCTTCCCCATAACCCCTGTAACTCACAGAGGTCTTCTCATGCTGCTGACCCATCCAAGCTGGCACCAAGAGAAACATACAGTCTTGCAACAACCACGCCCAGAAGAAGGGTAAGACTTGTCTTCCTCTTTTTCTGAGCATGAATCCAAATACATACCAAGGCTCTGATTTTCAGTGCCATCTCCTTCTGCTTTTCTTTAGTGCCTACAGCTGTGTGTACATGCATGCACACACCTGCATCTGCAGAGTCAAGCCAAGGTAAAGGGACTTTAGTGCTAAAGGAAATCAGTGCCTGCTCAAAAGCTGTAGGAACATTTTATCTGAGGTTTTAATTATAATACCGAGTGCATTTGTAACAGTGATAAAAAGGGACTTCATCTTAAAGAACTGAATTCGCAGCTCAAGCTTTTAAAGTCACAAGGGAATGACTCTGCTCTGAGCCAAAGGAGCTAATTATTAAACATTCATACTGCCTTCTCTCAAACAGAATATCTGATGGCTCAGATTGCTGGTTAACGCACAGTGGCAAGGAGAACAGTTTCCACATGCCTGTTTGTTTCTTCACAGCCTGAGTTTTGAAACAGAGCTCCTGTGAATTTTCCAGCAAGTCAGGGCGCAACGTGAGATTTGGGAGATGAAACAGACAGCTTTGGCACGAGGTCCAGCTTGGACGAGATCTATCGGGAAAGGGTGGTAGGAATGAGGTAGAAGAGATGTGGAAGGGAAGGAGGGCAGGTACAGCCAGTGTTTTACAAGCCAGTTTATTCCATTCCAGTGCTTATGTTGCCACCAATCTAAATCTGATGTTTTGCTCATTTCTGACCAACTGAATTGGGTGCTGGCTTAAAAATAGGAAGTTATTAATAGTGCTAAGACTTTAATGATGCTAGAATAATTGAGATGAACATGAATATTTAGAATATTCACACTTTTGCTTTTTTTTTTTTTTCCTATAAAACTACATTTTATGCATCTCCAAAACAAATATGGTTTTCATAGTTAACCTTCTCCAGTCATCAGGGCTTTTTTATTATGGGGTTTATTTATTATGAGAGTCTTTAAATTATTGATTTGAATTAACATATACATTCATTGAATAAGTATTTTATATTTATATCTGTATTAAACAGAGCAGCATAAAAAAATGCTGAAGATATAAAAGCCATAATGGATAAATACACTATGCACGTGTGGAAGTTTGGATGCGGCTGCTCAGAGCTTGCAAAATGATGTGTAGGACTGATATAGTACCTGTGCTTGACTCTCTGCACTGACACTGTCAATGAAGGAAATCGAAAGACAACCCTGAATGAACAAACAGGTGATGGATTTAAATTCAGAAGGGGAGTTATGCAGAGAAGAGATGGAGATAGGGGCTGAAAATGAAAAAGGAAGTAAGATTCGTAAAGCCAGTCATAAGACTTCTCTTTCCCGTCTGCTTTATAAATTTCTGAAATGTATTATAAATTTATTAGACAAGTGCACATTTTGACTAGTTGGTCATCCTCCCATGGAGCCAGAATATGTTGCTTATCACACTTTATGTCAGGCTCCTGGCTACAGCTGTATGAATATTACTTATTCCTTTAGAAATAATGCAAATATCTATTTTATCAGAATCAATAAATATATAAATAAATAAATAGTTTGCTGCAGTTCAGGATAAAGTATGGTTTAAATTCATCTTTAAAAAGTAAAATGCTCTCTATTATTGTAGGTAACAGCTTGTCTGAACTGTCCAGAATGACTAATGAATGAGATAACAGAAATGCCTATCACTCCTTCTTTATGCTAGGCATAAAAGGGGTTTTTTTTTCCCTCTGAAGCCCGACAATAGCACTATATTTGATTTGAATATTAATATTTCTGTCAGAAATTATTAATTTAAATACAAATTTTCTTCATTTGATATTTCAAGAGGCTTCATAGAGAAAAATGATGGAGTATGAAACACAATGAGCAGCATCGAACTAATAAATTATGTAGTGAGACATCAGAAAAAGTAAATACGTTTACTCTTCATTTCATTTTTATGCCACATTTACCTGTGTGAGACTGAAAATAGGAATGTTACAGGCTGGTCTTATTTATCTGTAGGTTATGAAATGATAGATAAGCTACCTCATATTTAAGCCTCTTGTCTGGATACAACAGAAGAATTCTGCCCCCATATCTGTTATAATTTGTTTATATTTGTGCACCAAACATCCACAACAAGTAATATAGAGATCTAGTAATTTAATGAAAATTGTAGGACAGCATGAAACATTAATGGAAGGAAGATTAGTAGAAGGGATGCTAAGAAGCTGATATCTATGAGTTTTAACAGTTATTTTTACAATCTGGAGGTGAATTCCTTAAGAGGCAGTGTATAGTAGTTACTTACACAGTTGTTTGTACTTTGTTTTTGTTGCCTTATAGGGGTTGTATTAATCATGTTTCAAATGTGCTTATTTTTTACTATATTTTCTGCTTTCAAATCTGTATTGCAAAAACTATTTTCCCCCCTTTTTTACATGTAGTACTTTGGATTTTCTTAAGAAAGCCACAAAAATCCAACTAGATCAGTTTGATGATTCAGTTTAAAAAGAAATGATCTGTTGTAATTTCAGAATATTGTAATAAAGAAATGTTTTAGATAAACTCAAAATCTAAAGTTCTTAAGAGTGCCTCGAATAATTATCCAGAAGCCATCAGGAGTTCGGAAATGTTAGCATACAAAAGTAGACAAATCTCTGTTTGGCTTTTTTCCTGCTGTCTCCCTGGAGATAATTCATATGTAATGATTTATTCAAAATTTAAAATTTTCCTAAGGCTGCATGTTGGCAAGATATGTTGAGATCTGTCAGATGTTACGTTTGTGAGTGCAGAACATACTGTTTATAGGACGACTGATGACTAGAAGATTAGTATAAGAAAACCTCAAAGTAAAGTGCTTCCTTTAAAGTGGTGATTCGCATGGTAATTCATTTTCATTTAAAAATTGATTCTGCACCTAAGATAGATGACAGCAGTAATTTCTCAATCCTACTAGCCCTCTTAACCTCATTGTTGAATTTGAAGGATAACAGTAAGTGCCTATCAGACCAAAATTGATTAGTCAGTACAAGTCTAGATATAACGTGGGCTGCACACGAAAAAGCAGTCTTTAGTTATTATTATACATGGAATTTCATATCATATTTGTGTAAAGACAGTATACCCACTTTTTTTTTTTCATTCTATTATATAGGTTTATGTGCTTAATCCTAAATCTGGATGTATGCAGGACTAATATTCTGCTCTCAAGGATTCCTCTTAAGGATGGAGAGCTTTTTACATGTGGTCATTTTACATGAGATTCTGCTTCAGTAATATTTCTAAGTTCAAAAAATTCCAAATATTTTGAGTGTCATTGGCTAAGTTAATTGCTTACATGTAAAAGTAAGGTCCAAAAATAAGGTGCATTAATTATGTGTAGAAATATGAGGTCTAGTAATGTTTTATTATGTGTAGAAACGCAAGGTCTACTTATGTTTTTATTAAAGTTGTCAGTAAATTTCATATTAGCTAAAGCAGACCAAACCAAAGAGAATTCAAACTTACTCTTGTCCTTTCATGGGCACTTGCAAAGGGGCTGGAGGGCTCCTGCTCTCTGTCATCTCAATTTCTGACCCCTGCCCTTTGGGGAAAAAGCAGTGAGGGATAGCCAGGTTTTTTTGGTTTTTTTTTTGCACTAGGAAATACCATAACTGAATAGTTCAGGCAGTTCTAAGTACCTTTCTAGTCCAGTATCTTAAAAAAATCTGTGTTTTGAGACACAATGCTGGTAGAGGCAGTCACTTTAAATGCTATGCCTAAAAATCCCCAGAGGGGAGGGGTGCACAAATGAGGCCTTTATCTCTCTAGCATGATTGAATTTGTCCTTTTCTTTCGGCAGGGAATATAATTTTTTTATTGTTGGCAATTCCTGGCTTTATAAGCTAGTATGCAATTATAATTCATGCATGTGTATTAAAAAAAAAAACCTAATGACTGACTGGTTTCCTGGGATTTTACCAACTTTGGAGTCTGAGCATCAATGAATATAAAAAGCAAACAAAAACACAGTGAATAATAATTTCCATAAGAGTGCTCAAAAACAGTAAGCCATATATTAACGTGATGAAAAATTATCTAGGACAGACCATAAATGCCTCTATTTTAACTCTTTTGCAAAAAGAACTTTGCAAAATGAACAAATTTATCTAAGTTGATAGATAATATTTCATAAAATCAGCAATTCCCCTTGCCAGAGGATACAAGCCAAATCTTTTAAACTGAAATATTGTGCAATAATAAAACTGTAAAAAGAAATCAGTGCTATGTTAGTGTATGTAGGCTAAAGTTAAAATAGAGGAAATATTTTGAAGCGTGGTAGGAATAAAAGTCCAGAATGAAGAAACAGCCAGAGACCTTTTACATAACTTAGGTACAGCAACACCAGACAAACTGAAAGGTTCTAAGGATTAAGGTCCCTGATCCTACTGAAGTCAATAACACTTTCCCTGACTCCAAGTAAAGTAACTGTTTATGCCAGGCTACATCTGGCCCTACCAGGGTGCATCAGCGAAGGAGAGTGGAAAAGTCACGCAGGCAGGGCAATGTGCAAGAGGAGGCACAACTGCAGCTTTTTAAGTCACTGCTACTAGAAAAGGAGAAAAAAAAAAAAATCGCATTAACGATCCAAACTATCAGTGTTTGGTCAAGGGGTGAATAACTGCTTAGTTATTATGAGCAAAGAGGTCACTGTTTTTCAGCTTAAAACAAAGGAAGCTGCACTTTTTTGGGGGGCTTGTAGAACGATTAACATTTTGTTTGCTGTTGAAGAAAAACAAATTTTTGGATATTTAAAAATATATATAGAGAGAATTAATTTTTTGTGATTTAAAATATGTTTTTCAACTCTAGGTCACAGCTGAAATGGGTCATTCAGCAGAAGTATGTATCGCACATTCAAACTGTAGTAACTACCAAGCTCAGGTTATTATTTCATAGTATTAACCTGTTTGAAAATGTGGTCCAACTCAAGTTAGCAAAACTAAGGAGGATATAGAGGCAGAATCTGTCTCCTTCTACTCCTGATCCTAGCCGAATTATTCTGCAGTATTGATGGTATTGTAGGTAACTCAGGTTTGGTATAAAGTCATGTTTTGGCCTTAATTCATAGTTTTCTTTTGTTTTGTTGACATTCTGAAAATTTTAAGGCCTATCATATTCCATGTAACAAGATGTTTCTTTCTAAGAG
This sequence comes from Ardeotis arabs, assembly GCA_011801015.1. Lineage (NCBI taxonomy): Eukaryota > Metazoa > Chordata > Aves > Otidiformes > Otididae > Ardeotis > Ardeotis arabs. Next base: position 62,982 of record JAAGAY010131405.1, on the reverse strand, counting down.
TTAATAGATCAGTGCAACAAAGGTATGAATCATTTTCTTTTACTATTTTTGAGTTTTTCTTAGCATGTAAAAGGAAAATACTCCCATGATGTGTTAAGTTGTAGAATTCAAATTTGTTCAAACCCAAGAGGGAAGATAATCTACTGAGGCATCTGTGAAGTTGGCTGTTTTGATGGAAGAGTTTTAATAGGATATTTATACAGTCATTCTGACCCTACAGGACTTCAGCAACATTTTTTTCAGACATCCTCATTTTGGAAATGACAAACTAAATGTGAAATAATTGGTACTGGTACATAATAACGCATCTTAAGTTTCACCATGTGTATGTCCATGAAAATGTAAGTTAGATAATTTCCCTTATGAATGGCATGTTTTATGACTCATCCTTTGGTGCTTTCCATCTGTTGACTATCTTAGTCTGAAAAAAACTGAGAATGGAAGAGACAGCAAATCCTTAATGAGTTCCTATTTTCTAAAATTATTTTGATTTGAATGATAACGAATGTTGACTTTCCTTCTGAGTGAAAGTTTTGACTTTTCATAAAAACTGTCATGTGATTGGCCAAGGCAAAAGTGATAAGTCTTAATAAAGACTTATCTACTTTCAATCTAACACAAAAGACAGGATTAAAATAACTCTATTCACCTTCCAAAAATTACCATCTGTCACAAGTCTTTTTAGAATTCAGAATTTTCTTTAAAGTGTTTCTTCTTTGTCTGTAAGGTTTTCTAAGAATTGAACTTGAAATATTAAAGGTCCTTCTCTTTGGTTTTATTTTTTTTTTAATTTCCTCTTTCTCTTTTAGGGAGCTCAGTCATTTCGGTTGCATTCCAGTTCTCATCTATTTAATCAAAAAAGTACTTTAATTACTCCAGCAATGTCTTGCTCCAATACCTTTCACAGTTTTCCTGGATACACCAAATAAAAAAAAATATATCTTAGAGATTAAAAACATCTTTAATTTTTATTGTGGATTTACTAATTCTTACATTTATTTCTCTTAGTAAACTTGCCAGCCAGCCAGTTTATCACAGCAATAAGCAAATTTTTCCCCTTCCTTTGTTTCTTTCTGAAAATTCCTATTTTCTTTCCTTTCCTTGGTCATAATTACTATGCCATGATTTTTTCAAGCAGTTTCATTCCAACATGGAACCTGATCCCATCAATGTTTGCATTCTTCTGGAAAAAGTGTCTTTTGACATGTCTCACATGTGCTTGAGAAAGTTAACGCTGGAGATACGAAAATATGCACAGTGCCTGTTGTCTTGTTTAGGGAGAATGTCTCTGAAACATTTTTTGGGAAAACCCAGCTAAATAAAATCTTGGTCCAGCTATCATGATTTCTGTCTGAATTCCTCCATTATAGCATTTTGGAAGCAATCTCCAGAAGTTCTATGCCTTGTTTACATTAGACTGGCATTATTTTTCCCCCCTCAACATTTAACTATGAAACTAAGAGTTTAAAAAGACTCTTGTTAGTAGGACAAAGGGCTATGCAATGAAAACAGTGACTCTATGAAAATAATTTACCCGTACATAAAGAAAATGTAAATAGTTGAACAAAAGTTAAACTCCCAGCTGGAATAATCTGGAAGAATTTACTTTAGTATAAGTTTTGTAATATTATTCCTTTCACCTTCCAAGTCATTTGGATTTTTGAAAGTACTTACTGTTAGTGCAACGCTAACTTTTAAAATCAAAATTATTTGTGTGCCAGAGCCACAAGCTTGCCAATGATTTCTGAATCAAGTCCAAGAGTTAATCCTAACTTTAATATTTCTAATGAATTAATCTTGGCTGTAACAATTGTAAACTGCAAAGAATGATATTGCTGTGGAGTTCATCTGCATCTAAATAAATCCATTTTTACATCAGAAGTATCCTTAAAACTGGTGTCTAAAAGTTGCTAATGCTTTAAATTGTGTCTAAGTAGAAATCATTCTAAAAGAACCGTTTAATTCTTTAAGTAAACTTAAACCCCAAACCATATTTCAGAAGAAGAAATACCTCGGAACACTTACCATTTCACAAAAGCCCATTTTAAGCCATTTTTGGACAGTACATTTAAGAGAACTTTGAGTCAAATCAGAGTGTATACTGGATACAAAATGCAGTGAAGCTCTACTAGCTCTGAAAACTTTTGTTTACCTTTCTGTACTGCAGCAGTAAAGCCAAGCTGGTGATGAACTGGCAAGGTCAATCCACAGAAAGACAGGTTATTTTTCCTTGGGCAGTGAATGCAAAACAACCAACCAGAGAGCATCGTCAATGCCTCCTCTCATAGCTTCAAAGCTTGTGTGCTCCCTAGCTCTTATTTGGTGTCCATAGACGTATCGTAAGGACACACGGGAAAATGTCAGACAACCCTGCAGATAGTGTAGAAGACTTTTTATCAAATTCATGCAATCTGTAGTCTTTGGACATGTAGAGTCTAGATTACAGCAGTAAGTTTGATGGATAAAATGACATAATTTTACTGAGTGACTCTCCCCATGCAACGCAGTTGGACTATGAGCTCACCTAAGTTCAATTGAACAGATCAAAATATATTTAAACTTTTTATAGTGTGAATACTGCTGCTGCAATACATAACATCAATTTAAAATTAACACCTTCCTATAAATTTCTGAATATTTTTTTCAGTCAATGTTTTAAAATGCATTAATACCCTTTAGGGAGTAAGTTTATGTATTTTTATTTTGATTGGAAACCAAACCAAATTTTAAAATGTCAAAGGCTGTCAATGATGGAATATGCATACGTACGCAGGACTAGAAAAGAGATGCAGGCATGCCTTAGAGCACAGAGAAAATAAAAATAAAAAGGTTTGTCAAAGGCATGAGTGGTTGCTCTAAAACTAAGTGTTAAAACGATTTGTTTATTTAAAAAACAAATAAAATGGAAGTAATCTTTGTGAATTACATGTGAAAACTGGAGGAATGATCGTATTATAAAGATATTCTAAACACAATTTACAGTGCAATGCAATCAATTGAATCTGTTTATTGACTTTAGTGGTTATTGGATAGAGCTTTTTGTCAATGAAGCAGCAGAAATTTGTCATGACTGATAAGAGCCAAAATAGCAAGCCATTATAATAAAACTCTTTAAAAGGAAAAAAAAAAAGTAATTGCTGATTTTATTCAGATTCTTTATGAGTAACTGAAATTTTCTTCAGTGACTATCTGATAAATGTATAAAACCATTAAGCTAATAAAAATCCTACATACTAAATGCAGAATAATAATTACAGCCAGATGCATTAAATTAATTAAATCTCTTCTGAATCAATTTATGTTATAATGACTGTAGTCATGTGATTAGGATCTCTTAAAACAATATTTTATCAAACTATCTGCAGTAGAGCCAGGCAAGTGCTTCGACTTCAATTTTTCTCTGAAAAGTTAAGACAAAGAGGAATTTTTCACACGGTTAGTTTGTTTTCTGTTCTTTGAGTCAGATCATCTTCTGTACATTGTTTTACTGCCGCACTTTCCTAAGTACCTTCTGTCCTGGAGTGCCTGAATACAGAGGCAGTGGAGATGTGAGATATACTGGATAATGCTGTGTCGTGTCACTGTGGGCTTTCTGCGTGACAGAAGATCTTTAAAATCTTTTAAAGGGCACGCTGGCCTGAAAGAAGTTAATGGCACATCCCCCCCTGGATTCCAACTGGGCTAAAAAACTACTTAGCAGTTTTTTTTTCTGCCAGGTAGGAGTCTTTCACATTACCCATGACTGATGGCAAAGGAACTCAGTTTTGGCTGAGAGTCTGGTCCAATGTTTGCATTAATGCCATAACACACTAATCTATTTTTAGAAAATGAATGTTTTATTAGTTAATATATTCTGATTCTATGATTCTTTAACCTTTCGTAATGAAGCAATTGTAGGAGGGGTAACTAGACAGACGTAAAGGAGAGGAATTTCTTAGAAACATAATATTGGTAAACACTCTTTGTCTGGGATTTTTTGGTTCAATACTATTTATTTGAAATTTTACAGTTTAGGTCATGCAGCCTATTTCACTAGAGCCTTGATTTCACTCCTATAATTGTTGAGGAATGTTTGCTTCTCTCATGAATACGTGGCTATGTACATTGTATAGTGTACCCATGCACATGCATAGATGGGTATGTCAGGATATGGAACAAAAGGATATTCTTTTAGCCAGGTTAAAAAAGTCAAAGTATGTTAATTCAGGAGATCAATTTCTTATAGAAGCACATAATCTAAGCTAATGTTTCATGCTTATCTTAAATCCTCAGGCAATATGTAAGGTAGTACACCTTGAATCATTTGAAATGTGACAATAGTGATCCTTTGCTGCAGTAAATATCTCCTTTTTTTTTTCCAGTTTAGAGAAGCACAGGAATGCAGGATGCTCTGAATCATCTAGTCCTGTCCACCGCAAGTCGTTCTCATAATCTTTCCTTCTTATCTTGTGTGTCATCACATTTGTAAAAAGTCTTAGTTTGCTTATGGACCAATTGCTAAAATTGATTATAGACCAATCTACTCTCCTGACATGTACAGACCAAAGAGAATGCCTCCCTGCACATCGTTTTTGTGCTGTTGGCTCCACATAGTCTCTTTTGTGGTGGTAATCAGTTATAGTATATTTTACAAAGATGTCCCTTCATAGTGATATTTGATCAATATTTGTTCTGGAATCCACTTTATTCCTTTGTGTACTGGGAGACATTCAGCAACATCAAAGTTGAATTTTCAGTCTCATGTTAGATGTATTGAGCCCGTTCCAATCAGGATTCTTAAAGCTGTAAAATCAAGGCAAGTTTCTAAGGAAGGGTTTTTCAAAAATTTCAAACATAGTTTTATCAATATGCACTTAGAATATATTGGCTGGAAGAATTGCACTCAATGGTCTTTTTACAGGCTCCCTGAAGAAAGGCAGTTTTATTTAGCAAAAGCTCTAGAAATGCTTAACTGAGCCCTGCTTGCCAAGCCATTTTATCCACTCAAGTAGAGCAATTGAGCACAAATAGAAATTCCAAGGCTCTTACAAGAGAAAGGACGGGGGAGGCAGGAAGAGATCATATGTGGAGAGCTGACATGGTATTTTTAATATACACAAGAGCGATGCACGACTATTTTGAGAGACCTTTCTGTAAATCTCTGTTTGTCATGAAGGAAAAAATGCCAAATAATGTCCACAGCAGGTAGGAGCAAATCTGATAACGAGAAATGCCGATATAAAAATTGCATGGCTTTTGTTGAATTTCTGCTGCACATGATATTAAAAGTAATTTACTCACATTTTTCATTGCATAATGATAATGATTTTATCTGTAGACCATAATTAATACATGATGGGAAGACTCCTGCGGTTAAAATGCATTATAAGCTATCAGAGATGGAAACATACACAGCATGCGTTTCACTTTTTTGTTGTTGTTGTTGTTTTTTCTAAGTCCAAGCAGAGATTCTGCTTTTTAGCTACATTTTCTCAGTGTTTCAAAATTGCCATAGCCGGTAATACTGCAGTGAGAAGAATAATTCTTCATAAACACAAAGCACATGACTTTGATGAGAGAGTAAACTTTGCATTTATAGAGTCGGAGTCCTTTTAAACAAGCGACTACAAACAGAGGAGTTCACATGCCAAAGCAGAAGGATACTTTATTTTTATCACTTTGTAAAAGCACAGTTAGAATAAAATGCCATTCTTCTTGTACTAAGAGATATCCTGTATTAAGTAAGTCTTATCTTTCACTGTCACCTCATGAAGCAGTTGCACACATGCTTTAAAAGTACTGGTTCCTAAGGTAATTTTTATTTCCTACTAGCATTTGATTTATTTGACATTTTTGATCATGTGGTTATTTAATAGTAACATTTTAATTTAGTATCCTTTGCATATCATTTAGTAAAAGCACCTTGTCTGGCTATCTCTTTATAACTGAGCCAGGCAAGTTGCCTTTTGCTCCTCATCATTTCTTAGTGCTGCACATGGATTTCTGTCAGTACATTTGCTTCTCACTTCACCAACTGTCAGAAATAATCAGCTCACTGTCTCACATTTGTTCAGGTGCAAACAGAAGCTGCACTTTGCCATATGAATACCATGGGATGAGTCTACAGAGTTTTAGACCTTTTAAGTAAAGCAGTATAAACAGAGCAAGACACATAAGCAAACACTGTGTTCAGTCAAAAATCTAAACAAATTCTAGTTCATTAATACACAATTTTGATAGATGTTCCTGGAAGTATTCAGAAGAAAATCCCATACAGACCACTGGTTTTGTTATAAAGTGAGTCAAAAGTATGCAAATACACAAAGTGATTGCTGAGCTTTTAGGAACACATATATGGTATTGTAAAATTTTTCTAAACAGATATCAGAAACTAGTCCTCATCATCACGTATTCTTTTAAATGATGGATGCACACTGCATGAATACTGAACAGCTTGTGTATTTTGTTATCGTTGCTTAATACAAAAGGCAAACTGCTATTTGCTAATGTAAATACTAAATTCAGGACACTTATTAGTCCTGAGACATTTTTATTCTGTGAATGCTGCAGAGCCCAAGAGAATTAGCATCCCCGTTTTACCGATGAGGGTATAAGAAAGAGAGGTTATGGCTTCAGTCCTGGACCTCTGTGAGGTACTGTCGTCAGGCCAAAATGTTTCTTGGTTGAGCATCAAAGGCCTAAGTTTAGAGGAAGTACATAAGATCTCAAGGAAATCATCCCGCTTATCTACATTTTCAAGGTCATACTTACATTGTTAACTTAGAAAAACTGCAGAGCCCTATTACTTTTATACCTTTTATTAGGGTAAGGAACAAAAATACAACTATATTGGTAAGGCTGAATGGCCATACATTATACAAATCTACTAAGAATTAACCAATGCAATTGTTTTGCTTTGCTTGCGTGCATGGCTTTTGCTTTATTTCTTAAACTGTCTTTACCTCAACCCAGGGGTTTTCTCATTTTTACCCTTCTCTTTCTCTCCCCCATTCCACTGAGGCAGAGTTGAGTGAGCAGCTGTGTGGTGCTTAGTTGCCAGCTAGAGTTAAACCATGACAGTAACTAGAAAATGACTTGACTTAACTATACAGAACTTAAAATTTATCACAAATTTTTATGTCCATCATCTTCTGCTCTCCCTCTTTTCCCATAGCCTGTCATTCTTTTACCCAATACTTCTGAGCTGTGCTGCCAAGAATACCTTTCCTACCACCTAAGAGTTTCATTTGACCTCTCCTGCTTTTGCTGATGGAAGCTTTAAGGTGTTTTAGATACAGCCTCCAGGCCAGGAAAGGTGAAAAGAAGGTAACTGGTGTTAGAATAGCACACATTTCTGACTAAAATTTTGTGGTTTATAATGAATACCTAAGGAAAACTTCCTTGACTTTTCTTTTTTTTTTTTTTTAAGAGCACACTGCTGAAGACGGTACAGATATAAAGAAATTACTCTTACTTAAAATTTTTTACAAGTTTTATTCCATCATTTAGAAAATTAAAACTTTTTCTCCCCCTTGCTCTGTGTATATGAAGGCTAAAAGTGTGGTTGTTTTGACATGATTTGAGACTATTCATTATCCTTATCAGCAAAGTACAGCAAGATGTGGATTTTAAGAGGTATAGAAGTGCCTTGAGCTTTGGATGCCTTTCTTAAAAGCATCACCTCTATAGCTTCCGATCAAAACGGTGATAAAGCAAGCATTAGCCAAAATTGACTGCTCTGTAAACATATCTTCCTCCTCTCTGGGAAATGAAACCTCTTGCTATGTTCTAGACTTATCACAATATACCAGTACTAAATACCAGTACGTTGGGATCATTGTTGCCAGCATTTTCTCTGGATGCTCTAGCATATGTCAGAGCTGTTGGACAAACTCAGGTTTGTCCCCTCAACCACCAGCTTTTTGTTACTTAGCTGGTATTTAAATATCTACATGCTGTATTTAAATGCCATACAACGATTTCTTGGCTCATTAGACTTGTTTGTAATAATGGCATATTACTTAGATATCAGACAAATTTAAATTATTTTTTAATGAATCAGACTCTAATATATTTCAGAAAAGCTGTGGGTGAAATGAAAATCTTCCATATGAAATAAACTTACTGCAACACCAAAACAGTATTTTCCTTTTTTTAAAGCTCCATGTACTTACAGATACCACTAAGAAGTGGTTTCTCTCTTGACTTGCCAATGATACAAAAAAATCCATATCTGAATCTGGAATCTATCAGCAGATTATCTTCCCAGGCCAGTTTGCCCCCAAATCCCTCTGAAGCTTCTCAAAACATTGGTTATGGCAGCTGGAGAGACAGCACTGTAAGGCTGCGCAGCAGATAAAGAAAGATTGGGAGCTCAGATAAATTGGCCCAGGGATTTTGAGATATCTGTTGTCCCTGGTGCCATTACCGACTCGGTGCATAAGACTAATAAAATAGATTATTATCTTACATTGTTTGTAAAGTTATTCATTTTGTGATTGCTAACTTCTGACTAATATGTTAAATTTATGATATTAACTCTTTTACAGTGCTTTCATTTTTCCTTGTACGAGACCTGAGAGAATCAAAAATGTTACTGTGAGTATTGGCTTTTGTACCAGCTCCTTAAAATCTCAAGGCAGGTATTTGACAAGACTTTGTTCACCAATATATAATATTTTGAGCATTCCTGTATCACATGAGATGCTTTTGGAGCAGAATGACTTACAAGAAACAGATGGTTACATTCACACTTAGCATTGGAATAATAGTGGGAAACGTATAGGAGAAAACATTTCAATGACTGTGTTTTGAAGTTGCAGAAGTTCAGGCTCAGAACAAAATCCAATTTTATTTTTTTTTAATTTATTTTGCTTAATTTTGTCCTAAGAGTCTCTATTGTGCTTTTGACAAAGTAATTTTCAACAGGATAAATTACTTTTTCTGAGTTTGACCATGATTTTATTCAAAGTTATCCCAGCCTGCGAACTGCTTAAATTTACAAGAGTAAAGACTGGGGGGGCAGGGAAAGCCCGCAGAGTGAACTATGTAAGTTCTGAAGTTCTGGGCATCTTTAGGTCTGGTAAAAATGAGGAAAACACCTTAGTAAAGATATTGGTCTGATTTTGTAATAAGGCAGTGAAATACAATCTCTGTTTGGCCTTCCGTCTTTTCAGAATTCCATCTTGACGTCCCTGAAAATGTGATCGGTTATTGGAAGTAATCTTCTCTAACCAAATACAACATTGCAGGGTCTGCTAGAAAAGGGATATTGCAAATATGAGAAAGTTCAGTTCATGCAAAACTGTAAAGAGAAGGATTCAGAACAATGAACTGGCTCTGCGGATCATTATTAGTTATCACTTGTTTCACAGCTAAGTGCATTAAATAATAGATTTGGGAAAGATAAAGGTTTTTGTACCTAGTTTAAGACAAAAATGAGGAAAGGATTGACCTATTCAAGAAACAGAATACACTGAAGATGTGGTCATCATTACATTGGCTATGATTTACGTAAATTTGGAGGATTATCTATCTCAAAATGGTACCTACTCATTTACATAAGTGTTCAACTCTGTCTTTAATTTTCAGTTTTTGTTAGCCTTTCAATTGTTCAGCTGACAGGATGGAAACTTTTATTTGAACCACCCAAACCTTCCTGTCTTCCCCCTCACAAGGTAAAGAGATTTCGTCAAGGTCAAACCATCTGTTAAATTCTGCAGACCACCTGAAGCTGGAGCATGTGTGTGGCTCCATTACTCACGTTTGCCCCATAGCAGGGTAATTGGGATCTTATTAATGCTCCTTAGGAGAACGACTTCCAAACTGGAACCACTCCAAAAAACAGGGTAACCTAATTGATAACAGTCAGCCATAGTTGTCTCGTATGAATGCTGTGAGTTTACTTGAGATGGAAGTAAAGTGCCCAACTATTCCTTTTTCCAGCCTAAACCCACAGAGATATTTGTGGAACAGATCACATAAACATAATGAATTTTGGGCCTAAATGAAAAAGTTATACACTTAGAGTTCCTTCTAATGACTTGAATGTAAATATGGTTGATTATATAAGTTTAGATTTATGCTATTGTCCAATTCATGAGTAATAATGTGATTTAGTAATGCTTTAACTTTGAAGCCTTTATTTAAACAGAAAGAGAAGAAATAACAGGTAGCCATTTCCCCACAATATTCTTGTTTTACTGAAATAAATTAGCTCACTAAGGAAGTTTAGAAGACCACCAATTTTAGGATGTGGCCATGCCTACATCTTCTACTTGGTGAAGGAAGGGCTTCTGAGCAGCTTTGGCAGAGCTCACCCTGTACACAGAGAATTTGCTGGTGGGATGGAGGCTGTCGGATATGGTGTCAGACAAGCATGCGGCCTGGCCACGCAGCGATGCACAGAAAAGCAGATGCGCAGGGCTGTCCTCCCATCCCACGGCCCTCCCACGGGAAGCACAGGTGGTTTGGGGCTGTTTATTTGTTTCTCCTGCACCAACAGGGAAACAAAAACATATTGCTTTCATTTGAATTTTTCTTTGCGTAGTCATTTTCCACTTAGCAAACAAAATTGCAGTGACATTTTCATGCAGTATTATACTGTAAAAGATTTGCCTTTCTCAGCCTGTTCACAAGCCTGGCTTTTCCTACTCTCTGTGTCACCTAGCATAAAAAAAAAAGTTGTTAAAATTCAAACAAAAAACATTTTACATTTGCACTACAAATCTGTACTAACTTTCAGGTACTGTACACCAGAGCCAGCACTTGAAATGTAGATTTCAAGTTAGTTGGATGATTTAAAAAAAAAAAAAAAATCCAGTTATTTATCCTGCATAGCCATTTACATAATATTTTTAAACAATCTTCTCATTCTTATAGCTCGTACTCTGAGTCACCCTACATGTTTACAGTTAATACAGTAATTGTTCATATAAATATATTTTATGATCACTAAAACATATGGACTTCCATCTGATTCACACAGGCACACTCAGAACTATTTGTTAGCTACCCTTTGTATTTAAGTAGCAGCCAGAACAACGAAGTGCAGAGAACAATGTGGTAAATGTGTATTAGTCCTCAGGAAAGCTGAACCTGAATATATTAATCACAGTCTCTAAACAAAATAGGAAAGTTTTGCATCATAGTCTTGCAACTATTTTTTCTTTTTCCTAGCACAGAATCAGTATTACAAAAACATAGTAAAGAAAAAAAATAATAATATGCATGTGTCCATATATGTGAGTGTCTATGTATATGATAAAGTGTTTTTCTCATAATTTCTTTGACATTATTACCATTATTTTTTTTGTGTGTGTGATCTGATCACACAAAATATAGATCTTCACTACCAGTTTTGAGAAGGAAGACTGACTTGCATGCATAAAGAAACTTGGTGGCACTTGTATCTGATTTTGCAAATGAGGAGAGCCTGCAACAATTTAAATGGTGATGGAGTGAAAAGGAAGGTGAATGCAATGCTGGCAAAGTCAAGACTGGTTACGTTAATGTGCTAGCATTTGTAAAAACCTTTTGAATCTGCATGAGAAAACAGTGTACAAAGAAAAATGTGGTAAGTACTGTGCACTTTTCTCCTTCCAGTTCCCAAGGAGACACTGTCTTTCTTCTGTTGACTGCTCCATCTGGGACACGAGTCGCCCCAGAGACCAACAGTGGTTTGAGATGACAGTGAGTCTGAAGTGGGTGAACAATTTCTTAGGATGCCATGGGGAAAAAAAAAAAAAAAAAAGTTTATGGTTAAAGGTTTGAATGATGCTGAAGTCCTGAACAAGACTGAAATGTCAGACCTTGGTTAATTCACTTTACACTCTTGTAACCAGCCCAATCTGCTAAAGACAACTCCTAATAGTAACTTTTCCCTCCATTTAACTGTTCATAGTGTAGGCTATTTGGGACAAAGCTTTATTCATATGTTCATGTACAGTCTTGGATATTGATTAAAGTAACAGCCCGGAGGGACAATTATTATGTAAATAATAAACAATATTCAAAGGAAGCATTGCCACAACAGCTTTATATGGAAAGCACTCACTTCGTGATGAGTGGCAGCATAGTGGTAGTGTAAAATAAATTATGATGAGTGGTTTAACAAGACAAACCAAAGTTAATAGCATACATAATAACAGAGAACATAATTTAGGAGGGTTGATGTGTTTCAGCCGCATTTTATTTATTTATGCAAGAGTTATTGCTACATACAATGCTAATTAATAATCACTTGAAGTAATAGGATTAAAACTTGACAAAAATCAGACCAAGTGAGTTTTAAGCCATATTAGCAGTGGTATTTCCCCCTCAGATTTCTGACTAATGAGGGAGAAGGATAGCATGGATTTTCAATTGTTTACATGCCTATGTAATTATATCTGCACTCTTGGAGAGAATGAGACGGAGCCATTGGACAGCAGGTCCTCCAAAAAAAGGGGAAAAGATGAAAAAAGTAAGTGAGGCAGAGGATGTTAGCTGTGGCTGTTGACCTTGGCATTAGGTCTTATTACTGACTTCATCAAGAGTGAGAGAAGCTGTTATTAAACCATGATCCAAAAAATCTCTTAGGCCTGTTGCAATAGGATAAGGGGTAATGGTTTAAAACTAGAAGGAAGTAGATTTAAGGGATATAAGGAAGAAATTTCTTATAATGAGGCTGGTGGAACACTGGAACAGGTTGCCCAGAGAGGTGGTGGACGCCCCATCCCTGGAAACATTCAAGGCCCGGTTGGACGGGGCTCTGAGCAACCTGATCTGGTTGGAGATGTCCCTGCTCCTTGGAGGGGGGTTGCACTAGATGACCTTTGAAGGTCCCTTCCAACCCAAACTGTTCCATGATTCTATATGTATAACTTTAATGAGAGATACCTTAAACACTTTTGGCATGTGTGTCCAATTTAAACATCTGTTTAGCTCAATCCAATTGCCTGCAATCTATTTCATCAGAATTTGAAATTATAGTGAAAGAAAGTAAAATACAACAAGATGTATTATTTTTTTTAATGAAGTAAAGGATCAAGTCAATGTATGTGTTTGAAAGGATTGTGTTTGAGGACTTAAAAAAAAATAAAAGTTGTTTATCAGTGTTAACTTATTTTCAAGTTGCTGAAAGTGGAAATAAAGAATTGAGGAGGAAAAAAAATGAGAGAGGAATTTTATTAAAATGATGCTTGAAACAGATAAGCAAGTATAGAAGGAAGAAAAAGAGGAAGAGAAAGCAATTTTCCACCTACATTCATCTATGTATTATTGTACAGGAAACCTTTGCTTTCAAATATTCCGGTTGTAGCTATATTTTGAAAGATTTCAAGCTTTTTTTTTTTTTCTCTAACACCAACTATTAATAGAATCTAAACAGACAAAACTGAAAAATAATCAAGCTGATGAAGCTGTAAGTAGTGAATGAATTTCTGGTAGTTCTATATTTCTGACTGATTTTGATGTGATTCTGACTGAAACTGTTGGATTCCTCACATCCGTTGCGACAAGGTGATGGCCAGTACTTGTCATGACAATCAGGCAGAGAAGCAGCACCACAAAAATGGATCTGGAATGAGACACTGGCCAGTGGTGGTTTTGAGAGAAAAAAAAAAAATCTGCATCCACTAACTTGCATCCGTAAGTTTTTTGATTGTGTTTTTTTTTTTTTTAGATGAACAGCATTTGTGAAAGCTTTTAGTTTGTCTGAGTATTTGGGTGAGGGGAGAGGTTAGTTTTGCTTGGTGAAGAAGAAAAGAATTTCAGATTATTTTCTCAATTTTTTTTTTGTAGTGAATCAGAGATATATTTGTTATCAAAATCTAGCATTTTTTACATAAAGCCTCTTCTCAGGCATAGCTTCTTCTAATGTATCAAGAATGCTTTAGCAAGAATCATTTTCCTGAGCTCTTCTCCGTCTGGTCTAATGTCCCTCTTTCAACATCAAGATTCCTATTTTCAGTTTGGTTTGAACTTTCAGCTCTGTTTCTTCACAGTCCCTTGGAGCTTTTGCAAAATGTATTTTCAACATAGAAGTTAAAAACAAAGCTTTTGTTTAGGAAAGAAGGAAGTTATATAGAGAAAGATTAAATGAAGGAAAATTAATTCAAGCATGTGATGTTTAATAGGAGACCACGCAGGTGTGGCTAAAGTTAAGAAGGACAAATTTGAACATTGTCCCCCAAACTTGACATTTAGGTCAAAATTGCACTGAATGTATTTTTAAATAGTCACACTAGAATTATAAGGAAAAAAAGAAGAACATATATGATTGGATACTTTTGGAGAAAAAAAAAATAAAACCTTTTCCTCACTCACTAGACAAAACTTTGGCCAGACTCCTGCAATTACTTTTGTGATGTGTCTGATTCTGATTGCTGCCTTTTAAAGAAGGAACTGAGTTAGACAGATGCAGCTGATGTTTAGGACAGCCAGTTACTGTAAAAAAAAAAAAAAATGCTCAGAGCCAATGCATGAGAGAAATCTTGGAATCGGAAACCTCTGTCTCATTGTTCTAAATGGAGGAATTACTACAGGTGATTTCCAGTAAAAGCACTGAGCAAACTTATATGATGTGGTAGGTGAGGAATATGTTCAAAACAAGATGGAAATTACATATGCTTAGCCAATGAACATCAAAATCATTATTCAAACAACAATTGCTATGAAAGCCATGATCATATTTGGAGAATAAAGCATCTTGAATGTACCTTTCTATAACTACCCATAATAGTCTGCTTTTCACTGGCATTTATTTTGACATTTTATCCTGAATATTTCATTTTAAAAGTATTTATCTTCTTTACAGCATAATGAAAACGCATCACAAGTTCCTGGGGGGATTTTGTCACCATTTTCCTCCTAATTTTTGTGACATGTTATGTTTCCACTACAATATTATTTTTAAAGGCATGATTTAGCATATAGTTTTTATGATACCAAAAGTTTGTGAATCTCCCTGCGGACTCAGCAGCATATAGGACAAACTAGCGAAGCACTGTGTAATGTTATGAAATGGAATTTCTATAAAGATGTTGTCATAGTTATAAACAAATGGTGATGACTTTTATTTATATTCTATGAGTATACACATAATATTTAGTACTTCTGGCAAAAATGTTTGAGAACTTGAAAATCTAGAGACATGGCAGTCTTCCTTTCCTTTAATATTTACAAGTTGGTCCTCTGTTAGATAAGGCAGACATTTTTCTATTTCTTCTAGTTGAGAAATCAGCAATTATCCACCTTCACTAAATATTAGAGGGAAATATGGCTCGTTAAGTCTTAATTTATGTGAACATTTTGCATAGCTGTAGGAGATATGACTAGGATTCATCAAAAGAAACTAGCAGACAACATGTTCAATACAAGGATCTAATTCTTCATGTAATGAGCAATTAAGCTGTAGAAGTTTTTGTTCAGAATGCTGCAAGTGTTAAGAGCCAACACCGGTTTGACACCAACCTGACAATTTCATGAAGGGAAAAATGCAGTTGAGAGTCATTAAACACAAGAAAAGTACTTTCAAGTGTCTCAGGGAAGTCCCCTGAACTGTAGCTTTTCAGGCGATAGGAGAGTATTTGGTGGCTGTATTCCCCTTGTCTTGTCATCATGTTCTTCCCTAGGTAGCCATGAGTAGCAACTGTCAATGACAAGACACAAATTAGATTAATTTTTTATCACATTACGTGCTGTTCCACTTACTTGCTTAGGAAGAATAAATTCTTAGCCCAGAATTAAAATAATATCTCTGCTAAAATTAGCAAAAAAGAATGTTCTGTGGTTGTAAATAAGCTAAAAGTTGCATTCATGCCTCAGGAGAAAGAAATAATTTCTTGATGAATAAGTAAATATCCAAAAGTTGAACAGTATTATCTAGAAACAGTTCTAGAATAACTTTAGCCTACTAAGTTATTTTATTTTCTAGATTAAAAATTATGTAGCACTTAAAATTCAGTATGCAGTCTATGTTGCTCAGTTAGATTGATAATGTAAGTCAATGGTGTATTTTTTTCAATTTCCCTCCTGGATCTATGCCCCAAGAATATCAGTAGCAAATAGACGTGGGAATTTAAAATTTCATTTCTCAGAAATGAAACTTTTGAAATTCACTTGCTATGAAAATTAATGTTAATGAATATTTTTGATAATGCAAAAGAGCCTATTTCGAGTGAGTCATTTCTATTCAGCAATTAATGCAGCGATTAATGAAAGTAGAAAGTTCCTACAAGGATACTGGAAGCCATGAAACACTTATTCTACTAAATTAATCTGACCTGTTAAATGTAAGATTCTGTTAGAAATCCATTTCAATCCAGTACTAACACTGTGTGAACACTTCTAATGACAATTTGATAATATGCCGTGGGGTTATCATTACTTTGTAAGTCTTGCGAAGTGTAAGATATGTTTTCTTTCATTTTTGTAAGGAGAAACTTGTAGGAGAAGTCCTTAATTAAAGGTGACATGATTTTTGTTATTCAAGGTAAAGGCATGCTTTGGTCCTCTGTTCTGGAGAGGATGTGACTTATGAGCCTCCCAAAAATACTGATTTTTTTTTTTTTCCTATTTCTGCTCCTATGAATATGAAGTCTACGGCTGGTTATCCTTAAATTTGAATCCAGCCACAGATGTTCAACATTATTAAGAGAGCCAGGAGACTGAAACAGCCAGAGGAGTAAATGCAAAGTCAGAGTCTGAAAGCTTGCTTTTAACTTTAATATAGACATGAGGACAAACCCAGGTCTCATTGGGGTAGCTCTATCACAGGGTCCCAAAGTTCTCTAGGGTTTCTTGGCGATGTATGGTTTATTTCTTTGTTTCATTTAATAGAAATATCTTTAATTTTCTCTGCTCCAGTGCTCAGCTTGTCTTCCCATGAGAGACTTTTTTTTATTTTTTAATTTTTTTTTAGCTTGTATTCTGCGCATGCCCAGCAATACCTCTGGGCAGATAAGCCCAAGCAAACACAAGAACGAGGAGTCAGGGGCCTGCCACAACAGATGCACCCATCTGGAGATGCCCTTGGGATGGTGGCAGTTTTCTGCTAACTCCCTCGCACCCACCCTGGAGGAAGGCTGATGCTGTCGACCATGGGGCCAGGAGGGCACCTGGGGGTGAGGGTGACACCAGGCAAAAGTGGTATGCCATGAGCAGATTTTCTCATATAGTTATTTAATTTAGATTATTAATGAGGCTTTTCTTTTCAATTAGGACTATTAGCTGCTTTAAACAAAAATTAGGCAAGCAGTGAATTCTTAGTTCCATACATTTGGGGTTTCCCCTTTTGCACATGGCAGGATATCGAAAGTTAGAAGTCCAACAGTAGGTACTCAGTATTGATCCTCTTTCACAGATGGGAAAACAATAAAATTGTATCTGAAGTCATACAGAAATTTTATACTAAATCTAGAGATAGAGATTGCTACTGATTGCTACTTCACTCTATCTGATTTATTTGTATTTTTGTACAGGTTGTATTTAAGTATACAGTCATAAAACATAGGATGAAGTAAGAATAATACTTTTAAATAATAAAATGAAACATATTATCCTTGATCTCTTTGGGATTTTTTAAGAAAAAGATTAAAGCAATCAATATTTTTACTGGAAGGGTAAAATGACAGAAATTGTAAAGCAGAGACCAAATGTTAACACAGTTCTTCATCACAATATTCAATACCATTCCGCATAAAGACATATGAGGGGCCTGAATGGGAAAACAAGACTAATAATTACAAATGTTCAAAATACCTCTGCACAAGTAGAAAAAATGTATGATAGGCTGCTTATATTACAAATTTTTCATTCCACAAAGGGTTGCGACCGATGCTAAGCAAAGCACTAAACAGGAGTTTAACAGTATAGAGAATTTCTACTCCCAATGTGTACGCAAAATACTGCTCTTGTTTAATGCAAACAGACCAGCACATACCAAGATGTCTCCACACACAGTAAAGGAGAGGAAGGGAACAAAAGTTACATCCAATTTCACAGCATAAAAACCGCTTACGCTCTGGAGAGGCATGGAAGACGGGTCTAGTTCTGTCGCTCAAATCACAGGGCTGAAAACCAGGGCTGTCCCCCACACCGACCTTCACTGGGATGTCGATGTACGTAGCAGATGGCCACTATCAGCATGTGCTGTGCAGTTCTGACACTTCACAATAAGCACAGGTGCCAAATGCCAACCCTCTGTGCTAGTTCTGGGCAGATTTGGCCTCTGGGAATGATCCTGATTTTCTCCAGTCAGAAGAGTCAGCACCAGTAGTTTCAGCTGAGTTATCATCAGAGACTTGGTGTGAAACCAACCTTCTTCTTTGTTCATTAGGGGAATTTCAACTGAGCACTAAAATGTCACCATTCTCAAGAAAGTGAACTGAACTCTACTCTTTCCAGCCTCAGAGCTCTTAAACACAATTGTCCAAAAGGTTTAGTTGCATTTTACCTGAAATGAGATATTACTATGATCCACAAATGTTCTAGCAGAACTGGTGATATTTTGAAGAATTAATTCAATATTTTAACTTTACAGGACATTTAGTATTATCACAAGCTGCTTTTTCAACACATGTTGACAATTTTTTTTCACAACATGCAAGATAATCATATCAGAATTAACAATGAAATTATCTTCAGTGATGTTCCCATCACTACAAAAAAGGCTTTCCTTTACAAGAAGGAAACACAACTTTTATTTTCTGTACATTTTTATTTTATCATAGTTGTCTTATTTTCCACTGATTTCAATTTTTAGTTCTTATTTTGAAAAACTTGTAAATGATAAGCATTTTTGTTACATTCATTACTCCCTCTAGAACTTCTGAAGCACAAAAATTTAGTGGTAGTTCTGAATTCCTTTTAAAATATAGTAAGACCCAAAATTAACTTTAATTTCAGTATGCTTAATCACACGTGATTATTATCAGGAAAGGTAAAAGTCAATAACTACTTTGATAGATGTCTTTGTAAGAGTTTTGGTTAAAATACTATGAAAAATCCTGGTTTTCTCTTTGAAATAGAAGCTTTCAAACAGTTACGTTTCCCAGCACTCTCTTCATCTCAAATTGCATTTAAAACACATTCAAATATTTTAGCCATCTCTAGTTCCAGTCCAATGATGTGCACTGCTTATGTGCATAAATGTTTGCAGAATTAGGACCTTATTATGAATTATGCATGCAAAATGTATTTGCTTTCTTCTTTTTTTCTTTTTTTTTCCCAGAAATATATGTATCTATAGCTCAATGTATAAAGAAAAGGAATAGTAAGTGTTTGACACAGCTCCTGAAATAAATGAGTTGTTCACACTCAAACGCCAGATGAACAGGTTCATTCCATGCATTCCTGCCATTTCTCCTGCTTCTCAGGAATATCTATTTACAAACCTGTTCTCTCACTGATTAAAGGTAATGAAGTCTGAATACCCTGATTGCATGCTGATTACTGAGCCCTTACTCCATGGCTCGAGTTCCTGGATGGCCTTCAAATACCTATTATACCCCAAGTTATGAAGGGAGCCTTGGTGTCTTCTGGCATGTGCAAATGAATAGATTAGGAATTCTAAAGCAACTTAAAAGACAATTTCTCCAAACAGATTTCCAAAAGTGTTACTTAGTCCTTAAATCATGTTTAAGAATCATCAGGGACACAATTTCTGTGAAAGATATAGAAAGACTATGATGTAGCAACTGATGTATTAGTAATTAATAATGACGATTTTTTTGTTCATGTGAATTAATTAAAATCAGAGCTTACCAAGAAAACTTGTGTCCTGCCCTTCTTGTAACTGTCTCCTTTTCCTCCACTGTTCGTGCTGTATTGTCACTTAATCACCTTTCTTCCTGTACATGTACCTCCAGGAGCAGTATTTACTGCTCTACTGATGTGCATAAAGTAATTTGCACTACTTAGGTCCTTCCTTTTATGATCTGTAACACTATGGGCAAAATCAGGCCACAGTTGCTAAAGTCTTTGACCAGTGTTATCATGGTAATAATAATAATAATGATTGTTCTCCAAGATCTAAGAAAGAAAACCAAGTTTCAGGGTGTTTTTTTTTGGCAGCTGGATTAGCAGTATTTACTTTAGGAAAGTAGAATATACAGGACATGTAGCTGTTTAGTAATTCAGCTGTGTCTTACACTGGATGTTCTCTAAAACCCAGTGTATTTACCCTGTACCTTGCATTCCAGAAAAAGTCAGAAGCTTGCCTGCTAATGAAAGTATAGCGCTGCTCACTTCAGATGTATAATTCTCAAATCAATCTCTCATCCAGGGAGTATCGAGGTCTCACTTGGATTCAGTATTGCACACCTGTGTCCTGTGGATGGGCGTCAGGGATGCAGTGCTGCAAGAGGACCCAAACCCAGTCACCGCTGGGGGATGCTCCACACATCACTGCGACCTTGGGTACATGCTCCAGGTAAAGCTTTAACTGTCCTGTTTCCTCTCCAGTCCATGTACACAGAGCTAGCCTGTGATGTACACAGAGCTAGCCTCTTCTATTAAACAGTCTGAGATGTCATATCTCATGTGATATTCATCTCTGGTCCAAAAGGACAAAACATTTCAGGTTCCAGCCTCCTGAAAGACAGTAGATGCTATTTCTAGTGATTTGAAAGGAAAACTTTGGCTCACTTTACAGACGAGTTAACAACAACTGAGGTATTTACAATTCATTTTCTCTTTCACTCATACTAAATATAAGGGTCACTTTGAGTTTCTGGCCATTCATACTAAATATAAGAGTCACTGTGTGTTTCTGGCCAATTCACTCAAATGGAACAGACATCATAGTGAAAAGGAAACCTACTGTCACGCTCCATGATTTGCCAAATCTGGGCAAAGGCAAACTTACTGTATAATGTGCACCCTTGACAGAGGTAAGCCAGAGTTTCCTCCTCCTCTGGTTTTGGCTGAACTTTTTGGTATGCCAATGATGTTTACGTCATCTGAAAGAAACAGAAAATAATTAGCCACTCCATAGATGATTAATAGTGATAGTTTATAAAGAAATTTTATAAAATGTCCAGCTTGCCTCTCCTTTCACTTCCAGTATTTTACTATTAGTATTTCTGGAAACTTAAATTTATATCTATAAAGGATTGGAGAATTCTTGCAGATGTCGATATAATTCATTTTTATAGTTTGCTGTGCTCTTGTTGTCACTATGTTGACTCTCTCCATCATAAGTAGAACATCAATTCTTGCCTTCGTTCTGATCGCATGTCCCTACTCCTTCTTTTTCCTTCTGCACTAATACACAACCCCAGTTTCCTCAGTCATCCCTCATTCTAGGTAGTAGCCTGCCAGGACTTTGTCAGGGCTGGAGTTACAGTGTATGATAGCTTAAAGATTCTGGAGCTGAACACCTGGATTTTACCCTGGCTATTCAAATAGTTAAAATCCTCTTTTGAACATCTGCAGTTCTTCCTTCTGTGACTTAATTAGAAATTAATTTTGCATAACATTTCACATCTTTTAAAATCTTTTCTCTGCCTTTAAATAATAGTTTGAAAATATATTTTTTATTTTCTTTTTTTTTCCACAAATATCCTTTTGAGGTGAAACTACTCTTGTTCAAAAATCTGGTCTAAGAGAAGAATGGCCAATTGCACCAACAGGTAAATCTTTGCAATGTTGTCTTTTCAAGGAATGTTTTGTGGAGTCAGAAATGGGTGCACTATTGAATTCCTCCCACCTTCTCTAGTATCTGTACTGGCCATTGACATGGGTCACAGGAACTACAAGTAAGAGTTTTGAGGAGAATAATTGGAAGCAGCAGATGAAAGGAATTTTATTTCTGCTCTCATGTGAAGGAGGAAAGTTTCTACTTGGAGGAAGTTGGCTGTAAGTTGATACAGACAATATAATCTGGGTTGGCATGGCTTCACCTCCTATTTAATTATATAATATTTAACTATATATTGGAACAGGCCTTAGTTCTTCTCTACTAAAACAATAAGTATGTCTACAATCTACGAAATGTTTTAGAAGAAGAAATAATAATAATAAATGTATATTTTTTTCCCCAACAACAAAATGGTGATGTCCAGTGGGATATGTTCTTCTCAAGGATGTTAAAAGTCTCTGCCAGATGCTTTGTTCCTTTAACATTTGCAAAGTTGTTGCTTCTGTTCTCATGAGTCCTGCTGTTTTGTTTAAGGCTGGAAAGGGTAAATGGTGCAAATTCATTTGCATCACAAATACTGAGCTGATCACAAAGTAATCTAAGAACAAATACCCAATACTTCAGAACACATATTTAGGCATTTTCTGGTTTAGTGTATATGAAATGACAACCAAAACCATATTCTTCTATCTAAGGCCATATCCTAGTATTTAAGGGGTTACACAGTTTTGTTAAGAAGTTTGGGAATTTTATTTTTTCCAATTCATTGTTGACTGAATTGGAAGGTCATTTACTTCTAACTCTCTACCTATGATTTTGCTTAATTTAAAGTAAAGTGAACATGAAACAATACCGTAGTTCCAAACAACCTTAAGTGTGATGTGGTAAGAGAGTCTGATGAAGCAGCTTCCCTAGATGATATGAAGTGTTACAGCTGGTTCAGTAAAACTAATAAGCTTACAAAATAAATGACACTTGATTATAGATGAGTATAACTAGTTTAGAGATAAGGAGATATAATATGCAGAGCAATCTGATAGAGCTATCTAGAGGTAGATGGCAGACTCCTTTTGAGCCTGAGGAGGAGAGAGAGGCAGCAGACAGCTCTGTGGCCGGTCTTGGTCCCATCTCCACATTATGCCTCTTCTGTCAGAGCATAAAGTAACTCAAGAATAAGATAAAAACTGATTGTTTCTATCTCCAGAATAGTTGTCTTCTCCTGAGGTGAGATATTTTACTCTAAGGATACAAACAAATACCTTGAGAGTTCCTCTTTATTTTTATTCTCAAGCACCTCAACCACAGAATCATTCTTTCTTCCTCTTTCTTGATTGTTATATTCACACACTAGGGTTGTATGGAGGGTTTCCATGCGGATTTAAGCTGCATGGGGCTCAGAACTTTGTGTGTTCTCTATGTCTGGGGAGTCCAGAAGGAAAAGACAGAGAAATTTTGCTCCATTCAAAGGGTCCTGAGCAAGAGCAGCTTTAAAGGAAGTAAAATGGTGTGTAGTTGAAACAACAGAATATTATACTTATTTATTTAGGACCAAATTTTTGAAGGAAATTTGGCACCTGGAGTTCGAACAAAAGGCCAAGGTGTTGTAGTTTAGCCTCAGTTGGGGCCAGACTACGCACTAAATAGAACTGGAACACAAGGCAGAGTCAGAGTCAGATGCTTATTACCACCAATTTCAGGGGGTAAGTGCTTTTCAAAACTAAATTTCATTAAGTGCTTCTTTGCATCATCTTAAAATAAAAAGAAAAGGAAAAAAAAAGGGAAAACCAGACTAAGACTTCATGTCAAATCCCAAAAGTTGTCTCCTTGCAGCAATTTCTGTTGATATCATCTTAACAAAGCTGGGCTGGAAGTGATTCAGTCCAGCTTGCTGGAGCTAATTACCAAGAACAAGCACCAGCTGTCCCCATTCTTTTAATGCTCTTGCCCTGTAGCAAGGGTTTCTTGATGGACATGAGGCTTGCACCCTGGCAAAGGCAGAGGTAATCCTTGTTACTGAGCTTTCTGGGAGAGGAAGGAGGTTACTTCAGTCTATCAGGTAAGCTGCTCTTCATTGTAATTGTAGGGAAAGTGTAAATGAGCAGATATATGTGACTTTTATTTAATAAGTAGCATAAAAATGTGACAAGATTTTCTGAGGTGATGGGCACTCTAAGTGTTTCTGAGCTTAAGCACAGGTAAAACTAAAGGCTGCTAGTTTAGGATACTCTACATATGGATTTAGGAGGTAGATGTAGACTAGATATTAGGAAAAAAATTTTTACAATGGGGGTTGTAGAGGACTGGCACAGGTTGCACACAGAGGTGGTGGATGCCTCATCCCTGGAAATGTTCAAGGCTGGATTGGACAGGGCTCTGAGCAATCTGATCTGGTTGGAGATGTCCCTGCTCCTTGAAGGGGGGTTGGACTAGATGGCCTTTGGAGGTCCCTTCCAACCCAAACTATTCTATGATTCTATGATTTCCTATTTTAGACAACTGTCAGCATCTTGGTCAAAAGTTATATTTCAACAAGTGAGTTAAAATAATTTTCTTTGAATGCTTTAATTCATTTATTAAAACAAATGTGTTGTATCTGTGGTATTACTATATGCTTAAAAACGCTGTATCATTGTAAGTCCTTTTGTTATTATCAGGCTTACTAAATGGCATAGCTAGCATTGATGATGAAAAAATTGTGGTGAAACAAGGTCTATAGTCTTCTTTAGAAAGATGTGGCACTGGATCAGAGTTCATCTATTAAATCCTTTACTCTGAATGATCAGCTAATGCACAGGGTTTCAGCATCATGCTTTGTCCTCAGAAAGTAATGTATGGCCTTGACCTACTTATATTTTGCTGAACTTTCCATTTTCATGGCTTACTACTGAAACTTATAATGGAGATATCTTTCTTCTTTGTTACTAAGGTTTTGCTGGCAGAAGCATGTCTTATTGTCCTTCCATTTTTTTAAGACTGAGAAATTAGCCTTTCTACTATGGTTCTAAATTCAAATTTAAATTACTACTTTGTTCCATAGATTATGTTCGTTAAAACCTTTGGGGCAACAATATGTTCATGTTCTGCTGCTTGAACCTCGGCTGCTGAAATTTCTTCTACTAAGTATCCATTATTATGATGGACTTCTGCAAGAATCTTTGATTGACTCAATTTTTTGGATACAGCCTTGGAAGTATATTCTTCTGTGTCCTGGACAAGTCTGGTTAACTGTAGAGTCTTATAGTCTTATATTTGGACTTACCTCAGTAGTCATTGTTGCATGTGTTATTCCTTAGTTCCTTTTTCTAAAAACACAGTGTGTGTGGAGCAGCTGTGCATCTCATGCTAGAAGGTACTGAATTTTACTAGTGAGTAGAGTTTACATATGCCTAGAAAGCTGTGAAGATAATAATATTTCAGTGTTAGAAGAATATTTCTCCTTTCTGTAATTGCAAGTCTATTAGATGTAGATTTTATTATACCATTTAAGTATGAATCTCATATTGGCAAAGTGATACAGAAATGTGGAAAGTTACGTTGGTTCAGGAGCATACTAGATCATAATTGTGACTCATACCAGCAAAATGACCCTTCAGTGCCTAATTCAGAAGGGATTTAACCAAAACCAGATCTGCATCAACGGCTCACTTGGCACAGATTTAGCTCCTTACTCCCTACGTGCTAAGCAAGGGCCAATACGTTAGCATGAGCTGGCATATGGGTATGTGTAGTGATGCTAATTCTCAGATGGAAAGAGTGGCCCTTTGAAGGTTGACTTCATAGTGCGCATTTAGACCAAGAAGAGAAGTAACTTACTTTTTCTCTTACTCCCTGTGCTTTCTTAAGCAGTGTAGTTGATTTAAAGCTATTAACAACGAATGACAGAGCAGTTGAGGTTGGAAAGGATATCTGGAGGTCACTTGGTCCACCCCTGCTCAACTAGGGCCACCCAGAGCAGGTTTCCTGAGGCCCTGAATATCTCCAAGGATGGAGATTCCACAACCTCCCTGAGCAACCTGTGCCAGTGCTCTGACGCCCTTACAGCAAAAAATAAAGTGTTTCCTTATGTTCAGAGGGAGCCTCCTTGTTTCAGTTTGTGCCCATTGCCTCTGGTTCTGTCACTGGGCACCATTGCAAAGAGCCCAGCTCTGTCTTTGGTACATCCTCCCTTCAAGTATTTGTGCACATTGATGAGATCCCTCCTGGAATAGGCAGCAAATTTAAAGAAACTTTGGGTAAAGATGTGATGGTGTTCAGATAATAATTCCTGTGCATGAAGAATTTTTTAAAAAGGAAAAAAAAAGAAAAAGAATAGCAGTTTGTAATTAAACCCTCCTTCAATTAAAGTTGCATTTCATTTACTAGCTTCTCAGGAACCATTTTTTTACATTTTCACCCTGAGAAAATGCCTTGGTATTATTACCTTTCCCAAGTAGGATGGTTCTTAAATCCACTAAGGACTTTAAAGACTGATTACTTTTGTAGCTAGTATTTTTTATACGATATTATTTCTTTCTGTCGAGTTTATCACAAGACAAATTTTGCTAACCTGATTACTCATAGGAAATGAACAAAACAGTTTAGAAATTCCACTGAAGAGAACGCATTTTATAAATGTATTTTACATTATTTACAGTCAATTCTTAGAACTCAAAAATGAACTACTTTGTCTACAGCAGCTATTATGAGTGTGAATGATTGAAATGCTGTGATGATTTGCAACCACAATATTAGCAAACATAACTAATCATTACTTAAAGTAAAACTTGATTTTCTGGAATGTTAGTTATTTGTCTGAACCCTAGCTGGAATTTACAGACTGTGATTTTCCTCCCAAATAATTTGTTTGTGCTCAGTATAAACTGCATATTAGGAGCCTCTGTCAGCATCCATGATGAGTCAAAACATAAATCTGAAATCAGGCGATGGTATGCCAGACAGATGACCTGCATGTTTGTATTCTCATTCTAAACGTGTTTGAGTGCAGTGATATCTCCTTGTGGGCAAGGCTGTGATATATCTTCCCTGCACAGAATTTATAGAGGAGGTAAATCTATGGCTTGAGTTTTCTTCTCTAGGGTTTGCACTGATTGCATGCTTGTATGTAAATGGTTGCTCAACGTGAACTTGGGTGGATGTCAAATACTTGACTCAAAAGGAAGAAATAATACTGTGTGTCCACTTCAAATTGCCATCTTAATTTTGAGCATCTGGAGTCCTTTTAACTAAACTAAAACCTATGACATGCACCTTGCTTAAAACTAGGAAAAAAAAACTCTTAAAGCATGATTCTTCCTCTGAATTTCATCACTTTTTCCTCAAAGACATGACTACTGTCTTAATGTTCCTATTTTGCCTGGCAAGCGTCCACCACTTGTAGAGGAGCATAGATCACCCAATTCAGCTGTTCAAAAGGGATATCTGGCATCACTCCCAGGGTGTGCAAGGTGAGGGAAAAGAGGCCCAAGAAAGTACATTCACAAAAGCCAGGAAGATGGATTTTGTACCACCCGAGCTGCTGACTCAGCCCCTTGGATGCTTAAAATGTGGGTGTAGCACCTGCTAGAATTCAAGACACAGTGCTTAAAAAGGCTGTAGCAGATCTTTTACCCTTTAAAGAGCAGTGATTGTGTTGGATGGACATGAAAAAGCTAATACTAGCTGAAAGTGCTCCTGATCAACGTTTTTTAAAACTGAAGTTGCTTACTCGGCCAGCTAATGAAACACCAGTAACATCCTGAAATAGCGAAATATTTTATTAGCCAAAGCTCAGCAGAATTGCCTCAGTGCTATTAAAAATATTTATAAAATGAATTTGAAGGGCACCGTGGCCCATTAATGTCATCGCTCCTGACATACTATCAGGACACCATACTACAATCTAATGTTACTTAGCAAATCAGCTAATGCCAGGACTAGAAAACTTTCTTTTAGCAGGATTTGTGCAAAGTTATTTAGGTGAATTGGCTTCAGAGAATAAGAAAAAGACTGTTTACTCTAGAAATGTATAATCCTTTTTATTTTCTGCATATACTAACACTTCCTAAATAGGAAGAGGAAAAATCTATTAAATGTAGCAAGGAGGAGTATATAAAAACATCAATTCTATTGGTCTGATGACCAAGGACATTTTAAGCGTCAAATGGAAATTTATGCATACTTATTGAGCTTTACTTCCAAAAAAAATTCATTATATTGTGCTCACCATAGTATAAGGTATTATTCATCTTGTAGATTTTCTGCATAATTTCCTTCTGTAGTGTGTGATTATACTTCAGGAAAATAATACATAGGGAAAAACACAGTGTTCTATGGGCAAGAAGATGCTGGAGCAGTTTTCTCCTTTTTATTTGTTTTCTTTCATTTTCCACTGTTTGTCTTGCAGTTTCCTGGCACATCCTCAGAATCTGCACCTCCAGTTGTACAGGGATGTCCCATTTCAGAATAACAAATCAGCTTCACTTCTTGTTATTACTGTGCTGGGGTAGCTTTCTGCCGAGCATGAGCACCAAAACAAGCTGGCACAGAGCAGGGGACACACTACGTTGTTGAGGATGGGAGCAATACACTTAACTCCTAAGAGAAAAACAACAATATATTTTATTGATCTAAACAGTGATTTAATAAAGTTGCCCCATCCCTGGAAACATTCAAGGCCAGGCTGGATGAGGTTCTGAGAAACCTGATCTAGCGGGGGATGTCCCTGCTCCTTGCAGGGGGGTTGGACTAGACGACCTTTGAAGGTCCCTTCCAACTCTAACCATTCTATGATTCTATGATAGTAAATGGTAAATGTGACTGTAATTTGTCAAGATTTGATGGCAAGGTACACTGGATTATTTACTGCATAGAGGACAGGGTCAGACAACTTTCAGGGAGACCTTGCCATCGAGTCATGAGATTCAGAAAGGATCTCCTTGCTTTCCAAACTCCTTCTCAGAGAGGAGTCTAGGTGTGGCTGGATCCAGTCCTAGTCCCAGGCTTGACCAACTGTTTGTATCTAAAGGTTTATATGCGCACAATCAATCCTTTGTATCACTTAGCTAAGATTTCAAAATTCAGCATGCTATTAGTCACTTCCTGAGGATCTGACACAATAAGGATTCTCTCAACCTGCAGGAATGACCTTGGGAGGCATCCCTACTTAAGGGGAGATTCCAACGCGCAGCCTGCTGCCATGCAGGAGAGCTCAAAGGGCTCCTGGGCTGCTCGCTATTTATGGAGTAAGATAATTGACTCATAGTTATATTTGCATACCAACTGTACATGTTAGTTTCTTTCAAATTTGGCTTGAGTGGGACATTGACCAGCACTGTGGTTAGGACGGTGCATCACCATCCCTTGGCTATTGTGATGTTATCTGTCTCCCCCAAATCCACTTTGAGTCAGATGCCGCCATTACCACCATCAGGACCAGACGCATCAGTCACTGATGGTTATCGCTGGAGCAGGGTTATGGAAAAAGTGGTGAGGTTGTGGTGGGTTGGTGGGAAGCACATGGTCACACACGTGCAGGGGAGGGAGCTCAGGGCGGCTGCGGGGAGGTTTTGGCACTGAGGCTGGGTTGTTTCCAGCAGAGGTGCACCCTCGGTACATGACCTGGTGGAATCTCTGAACACCTCTCTGGAGATTAATCAGGGCTAACATGGCACAGAGATTGCACTCCAGATAATGTACCTTCTGGAATAAATTTGGGCTTCGTTTTGCTGCTGCTATTAATGTAGAACATTTTTTCCTAGGGGGAATATTTCACTTCAGCAGGATTATTAGTTTGAAGAAGTGTTGCTTCACACAAGCGGTCCTGCTTAAATAAGCTGTGTTTGACAGCAAAGGCTACGGTGTGCTCCTGTGTTTCCTGAGACTGCACAAGGATAGATCTGTCTGGGCTATTTCCAGTTCTCCCTGTCAGATTAATTTCAAGGAGTCAGGAGCATTAACAACTCCTTCACTTGAAGAACACTGGCAAGGATTTCTGTCTCTCTCTCTCTTCCATGCCTTTAATCATACCCTAGGCCCTGGGAGAAGACTGTAGACCCCTGATGCTGCCTTAATGTGCCAAACTGATGGTATCCTTGAATTACTTGTGCAATTACCCGTGCAGAGACAAGGGACAACTGCATCGGATAATGGAATGTTCAGCTGTGCTGACATCTCCTGTACTTTATGGAGGAAAGGGACGTTTTCACCAAAGGTAGAGACTTCATGGAGGTATGCAGGGAAGAGCAGAGAGGAGGGAGCAAAGCTCAGTCACAGATTGCAGGAACTTGCTGAGTGAGGTATGAAGCTCTTAAACATAGGAATTAATCAATTTCTAAGTTTTCACGCCCACAAAAAAAAAAAAAATGTTGGCTGTATATCAGTGTGCTTGCTGCGTCTCCTGGAGATCAGAGCTCTGCTAGAAACTCATCCAAAGAATATATAATTTTTCCC
Organism: Ardeotis arabs; assembly: GCA_011801015.1. Classification (NCBI taxonomy): domain Eukaryota; kingdom Metazoa; phylum Chordata; class Aves; order Otidiformes; family Otididae; genus Ardeotis; species Ardeotis arabs. The sequence continues at coordinate 32,954 of JAAGAY010131405.1, read as the reverse complement.
ATTGTTTTGGACACTTGTGTGCCTGTACACAGACTGACCAGAAAGGTCAGCTGTAAATTGTGTGTTCCACGGGAACATTAGTCATGCTGTTAAACATGAGAAAGAGGCTTTATTTGAATGAGGTCCATACATTAACTAAAACTGGACCATTCTTTCTGTATGTATTTAACAGTCAGAAAATCTTTTTTATGTCAGATGTTATATAAATTACCAAGTAAGAACTCTCTTGTTTTGCGCAAAGTTGTTTTGCTGACTCCCTCCTATCCAAGGTGTTCCTATGCTGATAGCATCTTGTTCTCTTAAGTGAATTTCTTGTAAAAAGATTATGTCAGCTTTTTCTGTTTCAACAATTTTTTTGTGGTTATAACTTTAAGCCTTTTACGTTCCCCATTACAAATTCAATTATTTGATTTGCCATCATTCACCTCTGTAATATTTGACCATTTGTTATGCTAGACAATGTCATTGCCAGGATTTAACATAACTGTAAAAAGACTAGCATATTCTAAAGCTATTTGTTCAGAGATGTTGGTTTTCAGAGGAGTTAATATATCAATACAACCGTGAGAAACTGACTAGAACACCGTGCATGTTTTGACACTTTATCTTTAGCCCAGTTTCTCATTAACAGATTCTGTTGGTTTCTTATATTGCCAACGAATTACTTATCAATAACATTAATAGAATTAAACTATTTGCAACAAAAAGGAGAGAAGGAAGGTGGAAGCAATAGTGATAATCAACATAGTTTTGGATAAACTAGTGTCATAAGCAAGAAAGCCTAGCAGGGTGAAAATTTTTATTTCCTTTCATGGTATGCAGATGTGGCTAAACTGGTACAAAAAAAAAAAAAACCAAAACCCAAGTGGGTGTTCGAGGTTTTTTTTGGCCTTGAAAAATTCCATTACTGACCAGTCACCATATCCAAATTTCCCTGGCTGATGGAATCTGACAAGATCGCAGCCTATGGGAATATGGCTGCAGGCCAGTAATTTTTTTTTGTTCTTGTCAGGCATACTCAAAAGTGTAAGGCCATCTGCTTTCTAGCAATTAGATACTCCCCTTTCAATTGTAATATACTGTGAGTCAGATAATTTATTCATCCCAAGGTAAACGTATACACTTGCAGTGTGGTGGAAATGAAGAGAACTAAGCCTGGCAGAGGAATAAATAGTTCCGCTGTCCCTTGTCCAGTCCACGCAAGTCCCCAGCAGCTCTTCCCGCCCCTCTTCTCCTGCTTTGACACATGAAAGAAAACTGTCATTGCCCAGTTACTCAAGGATTTCTGAAGGTCCGTGGTTATTTGATTTAAGTGTTCTCAGTAGTCCGTGAAGATCTAGGTAGATAGTGGGGTTTAGGGTGGTAGTGTGTCTGGCATTGGTGAAAGGAATACAGAGCAGGTACGGCACAACCCATTTGCAAGAAAGTAGAATATCAAGGAAACCAAATTAAATAACAGAAATGTGGACCATTAAAGTGAATGGAGGAGACTTTTGTAGTGAATGGTGTCACTCAGCAAATAAGATCTGTTGCCGTTGTAGCAAAAAGCCACAGGTTTTGCATTAAACAAAGACAGGGTCTCAACGTGGTGCACCCCAGTGGGTGCCAGGGGATGGAAAGCTGCTGGTGCATGTTGCAGACCTCCCCTGGGCACTGGGAGGAGGAAACACACACAGATAAGCCCATGCAAACCCACGAGTGAGGAGGCAGGGACCCACCACAAGACCGCGCTCGCCTGGAGAAGCCCTTGGGATGGTAGAGGTTTGCTGTCACCCTCCCACCCATGTCCTCCTGGAGGAAGGCTGATGGCATCAACCTCGGAGCCAGGAGGGTATCTGGAGGGTGAGTGTAACACCAGGCAAAAGTGATAGCTATTAGTAGGTTTTCTCATATAATGATTTACATTGTCATTAATGAGGCTTTTCTTTACCAATTAGGATGTGAGGCATTGATAGTATTGTAACTGGACTAGTAATTGCTGCTTGCTGTGTTTTGATTAGACTGCTAAAACATGAATTGGGCAAACAGCAAATTCTTGACTCTGTGTTTATGATATGCTTCCCATAATGAGGTTTTGAGTGCAACCAGTGGAAGATCTTCCTGCTTTGCTGGGAGTTAATTCCATATGAGAATGAAAGCTTTGACTGACTTTGAACAACTTAGTGTAGAAATAACCAGATTTAAACGTCCCAGGCTATCAACAGGCTAAGGAAAAAAATCTTATGAATATTAATGAAGCCTCCAGAAATAAGCTGAGGCTGTCCTCTTAACCATATTTCAATACAAATGATAATTATAAAATTGTTAAAGAATGAGAGGTTAATTAAAAATTTCTCTGGAAGAAAGCTCTGGTTCCAAGCTTTTCCTTCAAAATTTGGACAAAATCTGATACGAACCTGATCAGAAGTCTCTAGTTGACAATACACTTTGTAATAGCAAAATAAAAGAAAATGTCATAGCTTGTCTGTTTCGAATGTTGGAGAGACTCAGAAAAATTTATCTCACTTAAATTAAAAATGTGAGCATTTTGTCCTGCATTTGAGAGTTTGTCCTAGTTATAGTGTATGGCTTTCGTGAACACACATTGATCAAATTTCACTTCTTGGAACTGGTTTTAGAAAATATATATCCAAGATTATACGCATACACACACAACTATTCCTAGAAATCAATCTTAAGTTAACATTCACATGCATATGGTATGAGATGTTGAAGAAGTGAGTCAGGGATTAAAAATATCACAGAACGTTGATCAGAATTAAGAAGATGAGTTCCAACAGAGCGAGTCATAGAAATTAGAGTGCTCCTGGGAGAAATTAGAAATACTTGGTGATAGCAGGTGTCGATATGCTGGACCCTGTGCTTGTGTAGATTAGCACTGAAATCAATAAAGCTCTTACAGTTTGTCACAGCTTTTGGTGGTGTTAAATTAGGGTAATATTTATGACAGTGCTTTCTAGTGTTCTGTCTCTCAGAAACACGTAGACAGTCAGAAGGGATTTGTGTGCTATAGAAAGGCATCATGGAACATTGGGCGTGAAATGGAGGATACTAATAGTGAGGACAACACAGTTATAGCTGTATGTACTTGATCTGGAAGCACTTTAGTAGTATACTGTCCCATTAACAAACTGAACCTTTAAGAGAGGAGACAGTGTATGGAGCCTTATTGCAGCATTTTCCATCTGCTGAGAAGTTAGATGTTGACATTAATTCCATAGGCTCGTGATTTAGCACTCTCTCACACCTGATGTTTTGTACGCACCCCCTGGCAACCATCAATTGCAGTGCAGACTGGAATTTGTCTTGCTTTAGGTGAAACAAAGTGATACTTACTGAAATATTAAACAGGAGAACAGATTGCAAAACCCCAGGCTAGACATCATGAGGAGCTTCAGAGACATCTTCAGGGCAATTTTTTTCTACTTCACTTCATAAGTAGGATAAGGTAAACACCTACCCTTTATGAGCAAACATTGCTTTATATAAACCCATAGGCAGAAGATATTTACTTACTTACAAAAGAACCTAAAACCTGATAGAAATGTGATGTATATTACCTCTAACTTAATGGAAATGTGAAGATTCATTTTCATTTTATGGAATGAACTTGCTTCCCACAAATTCTTTGAAAACATAATCTTTGCTTTAAAAAAAAACTTCGGTCTAGCTGAATTGAGGTTGCAACCTTAAAATGCTTCCTAACACTAATCTCACATATTACCAGGGTGATAATAACTTTCTTCAGCTGAGAGTGGTGTAAAGTGAACAGTGAATAGGATTGCTGATCTTTCATTTTTGTTCTTTCAGTCACCTTTTCTGAACATATATGCCATTAAATCTTTGGCTTAGGAAGAACAAAGATTTTTTAACTCAAAGTGGTATTTCCAAAGACAAAAACTGGGGAAAAAAACCATGTTATCGATCTGTGGGTACCCCCACTGTATATGCTAATATTAAATTATTTTATTAAAGGGGGGGAAAACTCGTAAGACTAAGGAGTATCCCAGAGAAGGGTACTCATGAGTGATATTCACAGCCTTGTCTGCAGATGAGTCGGGATCTGCAGAGCCTGTGCATGAGTCAACTCCAGCACGTTGACTGGAGAATGCCGAAGCTGAGTATCCGGGAGCGACATTTGCTTAAATTTGTTTCTCTCTGAGTTACACTTTGAGTCTGAAACAGGCATCACTGGAAGACTTAAGATTTTCTTGCTGAAGCTCTTCTGTGCGTGCCAATTCACTGATGGCTGCGAGGGGCAATCTGGGTGATCCTTTCCTTTTAATATGGTGTAGGCAGATCGGATAATTCTCGGCAAGAATCCCAATCTCTGAGAGTCAGGAACGTTACCTGAAATTTTTTTTTTTGTTATTAATATTATTTTTAAATTCAATTTCTGGAGTGTTGTTTCTATGGTACAATGGAGATTCAAGGTGTCTCAGGAAAGGGGCCTCCAAGCCTGGCTGTTGGGGCAATCTTATTGCAGTGTTGTAACAGCAGCTGTAGCTGGGGCTGAGACTTCTGGCACTACCTGTTCCCACTCTCGTTTTAGATGGCTGCAGTTTCTCTGGTGTTGGTCTAGTTTAGATGCCACTTCTGGGAGCCGTGCACAGGGTTCTGTACGTGCAGGTGAAACCGCATTTTCAGTCTGGCACAACAAGCCCCATTATTGATTCCTTTTTATTCTACTCAAGTAAGATTTTTGCAGGTCAGCTGTTTCGTACATCTCTATCTCGCCATTTTTTACTCCCCTCAGCAGGAATTGTTTTTAGAGTCCCAAATCATCTGAAACAGGAGATGGTCTCAGACTGCCATACCAACTGGGCTGCTGCCCACCTTTGGGACAGTTTCTGATCTGATTTAAATGTCATGATTCAGCCTTTCTCTCTGCGGCAGCCACTGTGTAAAGCATCTGTAAACTGAAAAAAGTTTAGATCCAGGCACAAACAGGCAGGATCTCAACTCTACATCTCTGATCCCTTTGAATTCTCTCTGACCTCAACAGGAACCAAAAGAGCTCGGAACAATGCAATGTTGACCTTACAATGAACAATGTACCTCCAACACTGCCATAAGTGTTTACAGAAGAATCTCCTTCAGATGGCTTCAATCATTTATGAAGTGACTTGATTATTCCAGAAGATAAAATGTCTAAGTGAGTTTTATCACTTTTAATTGGAAAGAATTACATTGTGATCTGCCTAATATTTTAGATTTAGGTTCACATTTTCAGGATAAGACTTTCTTAAAAAGTCATGCCAAGTATACTTACAATTCTTCGGCTATAGCTGGCAATCCAGAAATCAGCCAACAGTGAGGTATACAGTACCATAAAAGACAGATATAAGGAAGTAGAATCTTCTCATTCTGTTATCTACCTTGTCTGCTACAGTCATATTTAGTTATATGCATGTAGTAGTTCAACACATATGTACACATATCTTGAAATACATATATATTTCATGGACAGGCCTTCAAGCAACCTGGTCTAGTGGAAGGTGTCCTTGCCCAGGGCAGGGTGGTTGGAACTGGGTGATCTTTAAGGTCCCTTCCAACCCAAAGCATTCTATAATTCTATGATACTTCCTTCTCTCCATTCAAGTCCTAATGCGAACCACTAATTTTAACATTTTATGATACATTTTTCTGTGTACATTTGTGTTTTGCAAATAACAAGCTATTAAATGAAGCCCAAATTCAAGTAAGAGTTGTCAAGGCTGTTATTTATTATTTATTTTAATGACTACTCCTACGCCTATTTCTAGGAAAAAAGGTAATCAGTCTTGGTAAGTTCTTTATTAATCTATATTAAATACAATGGTTCAGAATATTTGCTAAGACTTAAGTTTAAAACTACTCAATTTTTGGCTTTGTTTACAGGACTTGTGTTCCCTGTGCATTTGAGAAAGGGTAAGGGAGAGACAGAGACCCACGCCACTCACATTCAAGTCACTGCTCACAGCAGTGAAACTGCACACCTTGATTAACATACAGAAGGCTTTGTGTTTGTGTAAATGTGAAAGTTAGGGTATTTCCCCAAAGAATAGAGAGTAATCCTAGCTATTGACTGCTTAACTTGAAATGTCAGCTATCGGTAGCTAAACAGAGCTAAACAGAAAGTGCTTCAGGTGCTGCATTAACAGCTATCATTTCAGTCAACTCCCTCTATCTGTTTGTATTTTACAGAGTTCAATCATAAAAATATTTTTTTCCCCCTAAAGTGTATCTTTTTCATATTTGGAAAGAATCATAAGCCTATTCTGTGTATTTCAGTGTGACTTTAAAAAATTGCATGGGTACTATCATGCAGCTAATTGGCTGTGTGTTTGTACCTTTATAATATTAAGCAACTTTAGTAATTATTGTCAGTCATAAACAACAGTTTTGTTAATTTTCTACAGTGAATGTAATAAATTTTAAAATTATATCTCATTAAAAAAAATAATAAGTAGAAGCAGTTAAAATAATAAATATAAATGTGTTCAGTTGTTAATTTAAAATATCTAAGCTCTGGCATTTGTATCATGCTTGTCAAAAATAAGAGTATGAGATGTCAGGATGCGGTATTACTTAATTGTTTCACATAATTAACTTAGTTTTTTTCTCAACCTTCTATTTTTTTAGTGGCTTCTACTTCAGATTTAAGAAATGTTGGTGCGAAAATTCCATCTTTTTCACCTCTACCAATCACCTCAGTAAAAGATTCTCTCTTCCTACAACCACGCTAATGCCATCCTGCTCTCGTGATTGCACCAGCCATATCACTACAGCAACATATTCAGTTAAGTTTTTCAAATTAAAAAATTTAAATTCCTTTAGCTCAATTTTGCATTTTGCCACTGATGTTTGTTTCTATATTGAACTCAAAAGCATTTTTCAGTGTGATCTGGTTTTTGCCATCTCCTGTTTTCCAGGTAGCTTAATGGAACAGTTTAGAAGCAGGGTGCTACACAATGAGGCTGAGATTATTAGAATCCATTTTAAAATACTGTTAACTTCTTGTGATGTGGCTTAGCTTTTTAAATGAAGTTTCTGTAACTGATTCATGAAGAAACCAAGCTGAGCCTTAAAAAATGTATTGTGTATCAGTCGTTCAGTGACAATATTTATTCACTTATGATTGGTACAATGCTGTTGACACAGAAATGTCTTGTCTGCAGTGATATATACAACCATGTAAAAAATCCTGCATGTAGTGAGTCAGTCTGGAAAAAAAGAATCATTCCCAGACAAACAATGAATGTTCTTGAAATCTCTGTAAGAAATTTATAAAAAATATTTACTTTGCTCAGCTATGGGAAATGGATTTTAGGTCATTGTGTCATCTGAAGCAATAGCTTCAAAGGCAGCAAAGCCTCTCTGGAAGTATAAAGCACACATACAACTTTGATGGGATGTAAAACAATATTATAGACTCCTTGGGTAGTAAGAGTTATGGGTAAGGACTGTTGTTTTCTGTCTTACACTTCTTCCCTCTTCCTTTGGTATATTGTTTACAGTGGAATGCAAGAAGTAACGGTGACTTCTGTTCTTGTTTCTGCAATCTCAGTTATTCAGGGATGTTTCTTTGCGTTATTCTTAAGAGTAGCGCGTACTTCTTTCCAGTTATTCCTATCATGCTTTCTTTAAGTCTCTTCAGGAGGTCGAGTGATGAGCTCCAGGGCTGGTGGAAGATTTCAGTCTGCCATTCAGGGCATGGAGGGTACAGGAGGGAGTAATGAGGTACTGTTAAGATATTGGGTAATCAGTACACAGCTGCTGGATGTTACTGAAATTGTAACCAGCCTTCGGGGAGTATAAAGGACTTTCCCAGAGTTTGGGGCAGCTGGAATTGGGAAAGGATGCCAAAATTAGTGGCGCAGTGCTTGAGCTTTTTCTGCATTAATGTGACTCCTTGTGCTTATTATTGTTCCCGAGGGAAGGGATGTGGCATACCTGTATCTATGTTTCAGTATTCACTTTACGCTGTTTCTGTGACCCCTCAGATGAATGTGCGAAGGTGCTCTAAGGCCACTGGTGCCTCTGGGGAGCAGATCTCATCTATTCACCCTCTCCACTGGCTATGTATTGGGGACTAGCTCTTCTAGAGGCTCCAGGAGCTTGGGAAACTCTACTGTTGACACCCCTTTGTGGTGCAAAAGTAGGGTCATTTTCTCTCTTACAACAAGATAGATACATTGGGATTTTGGTAACTGGGAGAAGTAATGACTAGAATCTGTGAACTGTCCTGAGCGTTTAACTGGCAGCATGCTCCAAGCAAAAATTCTTGTAAAATATTGAGGAAGTGCAAGATATGATGAGTATTTCATATTTTTGTTATGATGAGTATTTTATTTCTGTTGTCGTTATTACCGAGAAACTATGTGGTTCCTGCACTCTACCCCTCTGTACTCATGAGTGCCTGGAGGGCACTTCTACTGTGTGACAAAGCAGAGATCCTTCTGTTCATTCATAGCACACTTCCTTGTCAGCAGAGTTGTTTTTAAGAACATTGTCGTGAAAGAGAGAATAACAACACTGAGATGTTTGTAAGATCTCTCTGGAAATCTGTGGAATTTGTTTAAGACCTCCATCATTGTTCTTGCATTTTGCTCCAGATTGAGCATCATGAAGCCTCATGTCTGAGAAAATAATCAGTATCTTATCTAAATTAAAATCTAAATTAAATCTATGTGCCTTGTGATTCGACCTTTTCTTTTCTGTGTCTGTTTTATTGTTGGACTGAATTCACTCTTGTTTCAAAGAAGGTGCAGAAATGCTAAAATCTCCAAAAGAATCAGTCAGAACAAAGCTGTCCTATTCAAAGGAAGAATGAGAAGAAATAGGAAGAATGAGAAGAAATAGGAAGAGCAGGCTTGGGTATCACATTAGCCAAGTGTCATCATTTTCCTTCCTTTTTGCTAGAAACATGACATGATGGGAATGCGGGGTAGTAGTACTGCTGTAGGTTTTAAACTGGCTAAGTAAAATAGGTAGATGCTGCCCACGTTTGCCAAGGTATTTAATTTAAATGTTTTTAAATAATTGTAGTGATCAGCTGGGAAACTAAACATAATATTCCTCTTTATCTGGCATCTGACTTTCAAAATGGCTAAGTGAAGTACAGTCTGAATATAAAGTATTTCGGAAAAAAAAAAAAGTATGGTAAATACCATCTGTCTTCCAAACTATACACTTAATCTAACAAATGAAATGTCAAGACAAACGTTGGCAGTATTTCTTACATCAAAACTAAAAATGCTGTGACAGGACTCTGAACAGGTCTGCAGATCAGTCAGACTGTCCCCATCCGCACAAGTCAGAAACAGCCGGTACATTCCCTCCCTCATGATGGTCTGGGACCCATACCCCAGGAGCTCGTGTCCCATGGGGCAGGTGTAGAGGTGCCCTTCAGGCAGCCATGCCCTCTCAGGGTGCATATTGCTGTTTTGGGAATTCAACATTCAACATTACCTACTTTTCTCTGTCTATCCTTGTGTAAAGGACCTTGTGTATCTCCTTGGGAAAGTGTTATGAAAAATCCACGCTGTTTTAGTGCCTAGCAGGGAACATATTTGCATTCAGTTTACAGTCAGGAGTAGGTTATGATAAAGATTATTTAACACTACCAGAAGCACAATGCTGTAGTATATCTAATTAAAAACAAAGTGTACCAGCTTCAGCTGGTTCAAAGGCAGAAAATATTTTAATATTCTGTATGTCACACTATATAATGCAAAACTATACTGTTGCTCCTAACTGTTTTGATCCGTTGTTCTTCCTATTGGAAACAAATGTTCAAGAGTTCTGGAAAGTCTGGTGTGTTGAGTTTTTCTTTTTTTTTCTCTGGACTGGATGGAAGAAATTTAGTAATTGTTCTTTGGAGTACAGCATAAAACCTACAGTCAGTAATTGAGCATTGGCTTGTAACTTTTAAAGAGTCTTTTTCACGTTGTGTTGATGTATAAATACAACTCATATTTTCAAGTTTATAGTGAGCCTGTAGGGAGAAAAGAAAAAAGCCTTTTGGAATACACTGTGGTATTTAAAACAGAACATGAAGTAGGTGTAAGAGTTTCAGGGAAAACAAATACAATAGGCTACGTTCTTCAGGTGCGTTGCTGTACTGGGTCTGACTGGAATAAAGTTAACTTTCTTCATAGCAGCCAGTATGGTGCTGTGTTTTGGATTTGTGTAAAACAGTGCTGGTAACATACCAATGCTTTGGCTACTGCTGAATAGTGCTTGCACAGCATCAAGGATTTCTCTTTGTCTCACCCTGTGCCCTCCAGCGTGTAGGCTGGGTTGGGCAAGAAACTGGGCCAGCCACCCTGAATTGGCCCACAGGGTATTCCATACCAGATCACGTCACCCTCAGCAATACAACTGGGAGGGGTTGATGGTGCTCAGGAACTGGCTAAGCGTCGATCTGCTTGTGGGAGATGGTAACTGACATCACTTTTTTCCATCTCCTTTGCTTACTAAACTGCCTTTTATCTTGACCTATGAGTTTTCTTGGTTTTTTTTTGCTATTACATTCTTCTTTTCCTAGGTATAATAACAGTGCATAGTCTCTTAAGAAGAATTATGATGGAAGAAACTAACTGGAATTTTCCAGGAACTTGTTACCCACAATCAAATGTTAAATATACATGTTTGAAGATCAACAGCCCAAATCACTGGTAAGTTTATTTGCTGTTTGCATAAAATAACATTGCAATTATACTTCCAATTTTCATGTACTTTCACTGAAAAATATTGATTTGGCTATTAGGTGTATGAACTTTAGAAAAAGAAATAAAGGAATAACTCCACCACCAAAGCCCAATAAAGCAATTTCAAAGTCAAAATACATCAAAGTCTTGAAGTTTAATAGTAAGAAATGAAAAAGAAGCATTTTCTATGTGATTCAACCATTCAGAAAACCCAGAGAATATTTAGCCACAAAATGAGAAAAGGCACATGATGTATCTACTGAAGAACCAATTAAGTATCATTAGTGAGCATTCTTTCTTTTTCTTGTTGTGTAATAAAGCGTCTAAGGGATTGTGTCTAAGGTCACTGCATTCCCACTCAGAGACCGGTTTTGCGCTTTATCTCTTCTCTTATCATTCATTGAGCATTGCCCATTGCTGGAGTAACTGCATTCACTAATTACTTAACTACTGCGTTGTGCACCCAGATCAGCATCATTTGGCTCAAAGAGCAGATAGGGAAAGATTTCTAAGAGATCTTCTAAGAGTCAGACCCAGAAATCATAGATATTAAACTTTGTCTTGAACTGACTTTGGAAAATAGAGTTGCCCCTTTCTCTAAAATTCAGCAATTATTGTTTCAGTGATAGGCAGGACTTACGGAAGCAATGATGTCTCAGAGACTCATCTTTCAAGTGTTACAGAATCTAGATTTTGAAATAATTTTTTTTTTGAAGAAACATCTGTACTGTCCTAAAAGCTGTCCCTAGATTTTAAGTATTGGTAACTGTCCCATCCCTGCCTTTTTGTCATCGCAAGAGGGAGCTGCTCAAAGAATTACATTTTGCGAATGAAGAAAATAATGAGGTTATCATCCTGTGATTTTGTCTGACTTGTCTAGCTAAGTCTATCCAGTGCCTAAAATAAGTTTACAGTTTTTCAAGTTCAAATTCACTTTAACTTTCTAAAATGATAAAACTTCATAGCCTGTAAGAATGAACTGTACTGCACTTGGCAAACTGTACAGTTGCAAGAGTAAGCACTGAGTTCCCTCTTTGTGGCATTGTCAGAGCTACACGCTGTGGCTAAGAATTGCATCAGGTTTCCTTTCTACGTGCCAATGAAGGTGTTATTTGGGAGCATCTCTTGTTACACAAACACAACACCCCACAACGACTGCAAATTCTAAACTGCTGTAATACCGATGTGAACAAGAGTAAAGGCAGAAGTGTTTGCAGAATGCATAGTTGACTTTAACCTGTTTCCTGGCTCAGCAGAACTCCTCATATATCACTGCTCACATGTGATTGAGAGGTGCAGCCTCACTAACAGTCTCATCAAATTGCTGCTTTCCCAGGTTTTCCTTAGAGATAGCCCTTTCCTCCTCTGAGATACGACTGCCGCTCTGAAAGAATATCCTGCTTTATTTTCAGAGATGAGACTCTACTATTCTTTTCATAGCCATAATATCTAGTCTTGATTTCCCTTTTCATTCACATTTGTTAAAAGAACATCCTTATGAAAATTCCTTTGATGTTTGGTTTGTTTACTGTGGTTGAAAGTAATTTCATTACAACTGGGATGGGGAAACAACCCATAATTTACTGAATATTTCCACTTCCAGTATTACTCGCATATTAGCATTAGAACTGGTTAATAACATAGGTGAAATAATAGAAATGGGCAGTGTAGCTGCTAACTCTGGATGACACAATTCTAAAAACTTCAAGATAAGTTCCTAAAAATCCTTTCTATGTCAATCAGTATGAGAAGTATGAGATATTCACAGCATGACATACTCAAAGAAAACTGACTAGAAAGAGTTACTATATGTTCTTTGGTAAATTTAAGGTACCAGTGTTTCACTTTTTACATTCTGCAGAAATACTTATCTGCTACAGGTCCCTCTTAGGTAACAAATTAATGCCTTTTGAGCTGCCAAGCTGGAACAACTGTTGGTTTTGCTGACTAATGTACAATACCAAGCCCTATTTTTAGCATGAGCTACACTTTCAAAGCCACTTTTGAGCTGTTCCTTTAAGTGCATCGCATAATAACCATTTTGTTTTTTTTTTTTTTTTTAGGATGTGAGCAGTCTGCTCTCCAACCCTATTGTTCTTTTCTGTTTGTTCCTTCTATACCACTGTGTCAGTCGGTAACAATGCTTTTCATGTTTGTTTCCTAAACTATCTGGTGTCATCTTTATTTTGTGAGCAGTAGATGTATGTCTCTTCTTCCTGGCTAAATTTCTAGTGGAACTATCAGAAATATTTTGTAATTTAAAAAAGCCTTTCAGATATTTCTGTGTCTCTGAGCAATGCCTAATGCAAAATCCCGTTACGAAATTTAGTATGCTCTTTGAGCTCGAGTTATACCAGTGGAATTGGCCAAGTGCCCTCCAGCAATAAGCACTTCTATTATGCACAGTGACACCAGCTAAAAAAAAACATGTGGAGGGTCTTCTAAATAAGAATTAAATATTCTTGCATCATCTTGAGAGAAGATGTTTCAAATTATTCCCTCTGGAACAATGCAGATTCCTACCGCTATTCTTGCAGCTAAATGTAAACAAGACAGAGATGTGTGTGTGTTTATTCAGTTCTCCAAAATGTATATAATCATATATGTATAGTATACCAATCCTGAATCAACTTCAGAGACATGTTTTTATGTGTATGCCTTACAGGATATATGTGAGACATTTTTGTGTGTGCCGTGCTTTGTAGTGACTGGCACTTTGTCTGACTGGCACAAAGACGGTCATTAACTGGTTATGGATGCAATCATTGCATGACAAAATTAGAAGTCCACTGATTTATAGACAGAATACATTGCTTTGGAGACATAAATCTTAAAGTTTCAATCACTGTCCCACCAGAGCTTACTCAAGACTGCCAAAAGGTCGCTTTAAAAACTACAAAATGTCATCAACAGCCTGGAAATCTGGATTTTAAAGTGCTGCCTTGAAAAAGATGATTATACCAGGAACCTCAGCACCCACTCTCTGTCCTTGGGTGGCCTCTAATGACTTCACAGATTTCCTCATGATCAAGAAGAAAACAATTTTTTGCCTCTGCTTCTCCAAGAGGTAAGTGAGACATGGTAACAGCAAACAAGTTGTTATCTATAGATATCAGTGAGTTGGAGCCAAGACCACCAAAGAACAGAATTCACTTGCAAAGCAGAAAGGGATCCTGTATGTGCTTGGCAGCATGGCGTGCTCTGCTTTCTTGAGGGCAAAGCAAGCTTTCTCAAGCTCTTAAAATGAGCTGCCATTGTGGCAAGAAGATCACTTTTCTCCCATCTTCTGCTCATAAAAGCTACTTTTATGAGCTGAAATTAGTCAGACCAAGTGAAGGAGTTAATTACAAGCTGGGTCTGAGCATGCATATATTTTTTAATACCTGGCAAATAAAATTTTCATTGTTTCAAATTGTGTTGAGAGATGATGTATTCAGTAAAAAACAAAGGAAATGTAAACTTCTCCACTAACTGGTGTGGTGTAATGTAATTTAGGCTACACAACATCTGAAGAGCACCACGTATATCACAACACAATGCCCATGTAGGATGCTCAGCTGCATTTTGCAATGTTGCCTCTTTGAAGTGTCCTGCTCTTTCATTAACAGCTGTATCACACTTGAGAAGAACTAATGATAAAAAGACTTCCTGGCAAGCGGCTTCTGCTGTTAAATGGGGAATGTGATGTGTTTGGCATGTATAATTTAGCTAATCTGTACAAGAAATACATTAGTTAATCAACTGTAGATTTGCTTATTGTGTGATAGAGATGGCAATCCATTAATCAATTTATAGACATAAATACGCTATTGTTCAAGAAAAAAGCAAGGATTTAAACACCCTTGAATCAATAAATATAATTAAAACAATGGTGTGTTGCAGTCATTTATTTGATTGTCCTACAGCTGCCTGATGCATGGTGAGATTACTGAAGCATGGAGCCAAACACCCAACACTACATTTAGTTTCGTTTATTGAAATAATGAAAGGGTATTAATGATAAAGTACAAAAGTGTGTAATAGAAAGTAATGTACTGTGAAATAAAATTGTTTGGAAATCAAGGAGAATAAAATAAAAGTTAAAGACTTAAATATATTTGGAAACCACTTTGTATTGTTTTAATAGAAGAATGGTTGTGATAGACAGGCTTTGAAAAATGATAGGTCTGTGTTATAGACGTATAAGTAAGAGGAAATCAAATTACTTTGTGAAAAAGCAAATACTATCCTTAAATTTTTCTTGCCAGTCCTAGAACTGGAAGAAAGGAATGGAAGTGACCACCTGCTACATACTTACTGACTTGGGTTTGCATTTTCATTTAATCTATTTCTATATTTGGTGTTTTAGGAAGCCTATGACAGTGATTGTTAAACTCTACTCAGGGGACGCACAGAAATATCTGTAATGGATATGATTCCAGTATGAGAATATTAATGAACTACCATTTTTAAAAAGTCCTGAAATGAATGCAAGTATCTTGTGCTTCTAAATTGTTCAAGAACACTTATCAGAAGTGAACAAATAATTTATCTTTCAAAGATAAAAATAAGATTTTTTTTTTTAAATCTTACTTGCTTAAAACTAATAGAAATGTAACAATACTAAATTATTGGCTGATGAGACAACTGGTGTTTGCTTAATGACAGTACAATAAAAATATTCTTTCTTTTTACCATTTAATGTTTCAGCAAAATGATAGATAAATTGAAGCTACACTACTGAATATGCCATGTGTCCTAATAAACTGTTGTCAAGTTTGTAATTATTAGCCTACCAGGGCTTGCAAGAAACCAGTGTTTAAAACCACTTCCTCTTTCTGAATCTCTAAATACTGAGCACTTGAGCACTTGTGTGCTGTGAAAAACTGAATATTTATCTCTTTTGAAAAGCAAGCAAACACCTGCTAGTAAGCCTGAAGTATTGTTCATTACTTTTCAGAAATTTATAATAATAATATTTGCTTTAAAAGATACATGGAACACTAAATAAAGGTCTATATTTTTAAAAGCATACTTCTCTAGTATCAGTCTCTTGATTTCATGCCCAAATCCAAGCACTTTAGACTATTTTAAACTTCATTTATCAAAATAGATTTCTCACATTCATCCCAGTGATAGAATATGGTCTTAAGAAATAGAAAACTAAATCCATGAAACTCTTCCCACTTTCAGAGAAATAACTCTTCCAAAAATTGCATTTGGTTCTATTTTCAGTTCAGTTGTCATACTGATGGCAGTAATTGTAATACATTCATTGGAATATGACGAAGCTGTTAAAAAGGCTACAAACATCATGTATGGCTGTTGCTTGGAGACTGTGCAGTGACATCACCCTTTTACTTTCCATAGCTTATATTGTTGCATTGTTTTTCCCCAAAATGACTGCTCAGTTTTGAATTCATTGGAGTTTATAAGTGAGGAAAATGGCATCTGATTTGTGTTAAAAATTATATATATATTATCCTAACAAAGATGTAGTATGCATAAGCATCATTTGCAGTCTTCATGTATAGAGCACTTACAAGTTGTAAATATTTCAGATAAGAAAAACCCCAAAGCTTGTATATTCAGTGATCACATTATCTTCGAAAGAAGAATATGTTGTTTTGCATGGATCTTTGCAAAAGATTGCAGGTAAAGTGATATTTATTAGACCTGAATCCAATTATTTCATTTTCAAAAGACTTTTGTATTTTCTTTACTGTATTTGTTTTCTAAGCCACCTTCTAGTGACGAGGAACAAACGAGGGATTAAGTCATTGGCCTGGACTTGGGGGACCTCAGCACTACCCTATGAATGCCTCCTGTATAACACTGGAAATATGACTTCTTTTCTCTGGCTTGTTTTCAGATCATTTGCTATGAAGTCAACTTATGTCATGACAGCCATGTTTTCTAAAGTCAAAGGAGTGAGAAGAAATCTAAACCATCTATTATCTAAGAACGTCTGGCAACCTATGCGGTCAATAGACTGTCGTTGTTCACGGTGAGTCATACACTAATTTGTATGACAATATCAATTTTTCTAACAGGGGAACAACAGTCAGGTCTTACAAAGATTATTTAAGGAGCAAATTAAACAAAGCCATAGTAGCATTAGAACATTATGAGTAAAACCAGAGGCAATACATTTTCTGCACACCAGTCATGGAAAAAGGCAGTATAGATGGAGAAAACAATATATTAAATGAATGCAGAAATATCAAATAATGGGTTGTGCATACTTTGATCTTACTGGGGCATTTATCCATCAAAGGTTTCTATGCACCAAAGAAAATTACAATATTTACATCATCATCATCATCCTCTCCTAAGGCTTTTTCCACTAAAAAGCATACTGGGAATAAGGCACACATCTCTATGTAGCTTCCACGAGGGCAGTGATTGTGAATCTGTGTCGGAAGCAGCCACTTTTGTATGGCACAATGGGGAGAAATAGGCTCCTTTGTGGAGTGGGGGCTGTTTGGACCTTGAAAGTAATGTGTTTCTGAATCTGCCAGTACCAGAGTTGGGCATTTTAAAAGTCAAGACTTTCTTTCAGAAAAAATAAGCAGAAAAAAACTCTTTTATTGTTCACATTTACATAACTTTTCATTTTGTTCTTCTGGTTTTGTTAGAGTAAAAACAAACATAGACAGTGACGTCTGCTCTCTAAAGAAATTTTAATCCAAAATAAAAACAGAACAGTAAACAAAGGGAAACAAAAGAAGTGTGTAGGCTTTGAGAAGATAGCTAGCTTATACTGCACATTAGATGAGCATTGTTATGGTTTCTAACTACACTTAATGTAATTTTTATAGTTTTATATCAATAAAGAAGGCACATTGACAAAATACTGTAAGTAATACATATAAACTTGAGATGCTCAGCTACTGCAGGATAATTACTTAATAAATACTCAAAGAGAACAAAAGAACAACTAGAAACACAAAGAGAATTGCAGACTCCAGTCTCAACGGTTCAGTGGAGCTGTTTTCTCTTTGGGTATCTGAAATCTGTTTTCTCACAGGTTTAGATCTGTACTACACCAGTCATTGATTTCCAATTTCAAGGCTTCTCAGCATTTTCAGTAGTGCAGCCTCCCAAGCAACGTCAAGCTTTCTGCCATCTAACCATGATCGTCAGTGTCCTTTTTCAGTAACAGTCAGGGGCCAGATCTACTATAACTCCTTGACACTTGATCATAACTTGCATATTCCTGTTTTCCATTCACTAACTCAGCAATGAATGAGGTAAAAAGCTGATGATATGAAGCAACTGCATGGTCTAATTCTGTCCCTTTGACTTGCATGTTCTCCAAGTACTGATTTTGGCTGTACAGCTTTACTGATTTTTGACATGAATTGTATGGGCTCATTGAGGAATGGTGTGATAGGTTTAAGTGTAAAGTAATTGAGTTTATGTTTTGAACGTGAAATGAATACTGGGGAAACGGAAAGCACTGCATGGCTCTGAGCTATAGGCCACCTTTCCATCAGGGCCACAACTGATGGTCCCGTCGGTAGGACAGCAGAGAGATAGTCTTCAGCAGCTTCTCAGGTGCTATTCTTGGTCCAATTTAATTAAAAGCTTATCTCTTAATACAACACCAAGCTTCTGTATGACAAAGAAGTGTTTCCCACCATGTAAGCTTTCACAGCATTGCACTGAGCAAGATGTTGACTTCTCTCCATAGCACAGGAGAGGAAATTACCTTTTTACCTTTGTTTTGCATGCCGCTGGAAGAATGTGGGGTTTGAGAGAGTTTTTGTTTTCTTTCCTACATGCTTTCCAAGATAACCAGATCATGAAAATCTGAGAAATAACTTGCAATGAGGCTTATAAAACTTGCATAAATCTGATTTTTATGGAGCTTGTGCTGTGACTTTCACTTATTGAAAGTAACAGTAAGAAGCTAATGTGAACTTGCAAGCAGATTAGCAGGCTCTTGCTGCAATGTGTTTTAGATTTTATGTCCAAGGAAGACTCTGGCACTCAAGTTGCTTAAGTGCTCTGATTGTAGCTTTCATTTTCAAGAAGTAGGAAATAGCATGTAGAGCTCCAAGGAGCTTCAAAATGTGTCTAATTATTCACTAGAAGAGTACCTAAATTTTTTTGGAGGAGGTTAGTAAAAGGAAAACCCACACACTACTACTGTATGTTTCCAATAGTTTGCAATGCTAACCATTAACATCATTTGAGAACTGCCTAAAAGGCAAAGAATCCTTTCAGATTGCAATTTGACAACGTCAAATTTTTAAAATTGCGTGTGGAAGAAAACTGGAAAATATTTCAAATGTATTTTAGAAATTAATTTACTTCTCTGTATTTATAGCTTCTACCTGTAGATAGATCTATTTCCCACAAAGATCATACATATGTCGTGAAAGTAGTTTATGACTGTATATCGTGGTACATTTTACCTATTTTATTCATTGCAGCAAATTCACTTTATATTATGAACAAAGCTTTGAGTAACTGCTATATTAAATGAAGAAAATATTGACCTGTAAAAAGATATTATTGCACTTATCAAAGACCTTGCTCCACCTAGTTCCATCAGTCCTGTAGCATTATTTCTACTACACCCAACAGAAGTGTGTAGAGTTGAGCCTTAGTGACTATTGCATGATGCCAAAGCGTACCAAGTGTCAAGAGCTTTTTCACATTATTCCTAGGCTTTCTAGGATATATACTGTGTATTGCTACAGAGTTCCTTTTTTTTATTATTAGATTTTCTCATCTTCCTTTTGTTTAAAAAGGAATGCAAACTTTTCTCACTTGCCTGTGTAGCTAACATATGACTTTAATATGAAATTACAAGAAAGAGAACTAATACGCTGCCCTAGTATTCAGACTGTACAAAAATATTTTTAAAAATTTTTTTACAACAGCATGTATGGTACTCTTTTGTAAAAGGAGACATTTCCGTGCAGTAATTGTGCACACATTACACATATACCACTACTGTGGGAAAAATACAGTTAAAAAATACTGTACATAATGAGCCACGGTGTTGGTTACCTTATGTTGAAGAGCTAAGGAGAGTAGAGAGAAGTGATTTATAGCTCTTCTCTGATTTCCCCATAAACTTACTTGTTGACACATGTGGAAATAATGACAGTGACTGCAGCACCCGAATTGCCAAACATGTTGGAGGAAGGCAAGGTGTTCCACATTTTCTGTGGCCTCTTGAGAGCTTTTACTCCTCTTGCCCTTGAATAAAACACCATCTTCTTATTATCATGAAACATGTAGGTATCAAAGGAGTCATAAAAAGCCATTCTGTTGACAAAGCTCTATTTGACAAATCTGAAAATACCACCCTACTTTTAGGAGAAAACACCAAGGGAAATAGTCTTGGATTGACCTCCTCTAAAAGAATATTTTAAAAAATAATATTCAGTCTTTAAAATTATTAGGAAAGCTAAACATTTTCCACAGCTGTCAAAGACTTGTTAAACATTACTTGTTCTTATTCAATGGAAAGGCTGACCTGTTCTCATAAGAGTTGTCAGATGTGAACAAGAGATGGCTGAGATAGCTCTCAGGCCAAAATTCCAGTTGAGGGAATGAGTTGAAAATATATCATGGCACATACCAAACATACGAGACCAAAGTATCATTGCAGTCTAGTCAACGAATTTGTATCAAGAATTTACTTTGAACTTTGGGGGTTTCCTTCAGGGAAAGGAGAGGCTTTCTGAAGTCGAGGGGACATGGTTGTTATCGGGAGTCTGCAGGAGCAAACAGCCTCCTGCCCATCTTGGCACCTCTGATGTACCTGCCAGTTCTGGGGATGTAGTGAAGAAAATATCATCTGTGTTTTGTAACATGAACTTTCAGTTTCCCAGGGAAAGGGTAGATTTTCACAGTGTTCTCTAAAATATTGGTTCTATTAACAAACAAAATATTGGCAAAATCCAGTTCATTAGTGTGCTTATTCCTTACATCTCACAGACAAGTGGAGTTTCTGTTCCAGCCTGAGGAGTTTGATGAAATGACTTTCTAATCCTGCAGCCTATTTCATATTCACGGAGGTGATTTACGAGAAACGAGGGGAGAATCTGCATAGAGCTTTAGGAACAGCTCAGATGCAAACTGAAGTTTCTGTGTAGTAAGAAACATCTGTGATATCCTGACACTGATCTTGAAACCTACAAATGCTGATGTGTTTGGATCCCGAGATTTAATTCGGGCTATTCCAGAGAAAGGAGCCAGACATTAAAAGTTAATCTACTCGGAAGCTGGTTTTTCCCCGCTATTGGCCCCAAGCCTAAGCTGACCTTATTTCAGTGCCATTTCTACTAAATATTCTGAGGGTGAAGAGCAGCTTTTTTCTCAGCAAATGAGAAGCAGTCTTATCATTATGAAAATATTTGTGACAGCTCAAAGCACTCGGTACTTTTTGTTACTTGCAGCTTGAATTTGTCATGATGCACATAGCTGTAGAGGATGTAACTAGTGAGAAGGAACGTCTCCAGCAGGGTGGTTCAGACTCACCTGGAAAGGAGGGCTGGTAAACATGGAAGAACAGAAACACTCATAAGAGATATCTAAGAGAGTGACAGAACTTCTCTGTATGTAAAACATATCTAAGTTTATGATCCAAGTACAATATTTTTGGCCACAAAATCAGCTCCTTCTGCTTAATATTTCCTGTGACTCCCAAATTCTTTATCACTGCTTTCCAAAGTAGTCACTCTTTTAGTATGTATGTATTGCTGACATTTTTTTTTCTCATTAAACTAAATGATTGTCCCCAAAGACTGTCTGATCTGTGTCTTTCCCTACACTTTCAGTGCTTACCAGTCCCTCAGTAGTAAGTGTATCCAGTCTTATGTCATCTGCAAATATTCAGTAACATTTTAACGTTGTCTTCCAAGAAATCAGTAAATACTTAAAATAATCTCTGAATAAATTGCTCTGTGGAGGACACTACTGGTATCACAGGAGTTTGCCTGCCTGTATGTAGGTGTCTGGCACCTCTGTAGACCCATGTAGGGTGCCTGAAATGCCTGCATGGCTACTGGCAGCTACAACACGGGACCTGGTGGAGATCTGCACCCTTGTAGGATGATAGAGCCAGGTGTCTGAAGACCTCCCAGAGCAAGTTGAGAGGAGATCCACTACAGGACAGAAATCCTGCTGGTGCATCCTGAGACCTATTTGTCCTTATGCAGGTCCTTCGCTACCTAGTTCTGCATCTCACATCAAAACCCTCAACTCCCTTGTGACTTTCACAAGGCCAAGTGATCCAGATCCACAACAGTGAGTTTTCACAGGCAGAAGTCCATCTTTCGTTGTCACTATATGGCGTGGGAATAATTTTTTGTACTTTTTTTCTATACTCTTGTGTCAACTTTAAATATAGTAGTATGTTATGCATGTAATATATAAAGGTTGTTGTTTTTAAAGTGAATTTCATTATTGGTTTTTTTCAGTTCTTTATCTTTTACTGAACTCTCCTTCTTACCCCTTGTTTCTAAATGACATTCTCAATATTAGACATGGAAAGTTTCATACACTGTGTGATGCTGCTGAATATAATGATATGATTCAGGTGCAAATTGAGGCTTAAAATGAGGCATAGTGCTCCCAGCATGTTTAAGTAGTTCTCTGTCATTATTCAGCCTGGGTGCACAGTCAAAAGTGTCTAAATGTGACTATAGGTACAAAAAAAGAAAATACATGTAAAAGATTGTTGAAAAAAAAAAAGGCATTTTGAAACCAAGAGTGTGTTCATGTGGGCATCTCTGGCTGTATATGCATATGTGCACACAACAGCTGTATATTATTATCATAGTCTATTGCTTATGAAACTAAAGCCAAATGAAAATGTATTTTTCCCAATTCATGTTAATTTTGCATGTTATATTTTTCCTTTCTGTGTTATTTGCATGCTGTCGCTGGTTTCAGTGGCTTGCTGGTTTTTACACCCTCCCATAGTGGTATTTCATAGCTGACTTCTAGCGTTGCTGAGTATAGTTTGGATCATAACATATACTCTCAGAAAGAAATTCTGGTTATTGAGGTTAAAACTAAAATCACAGAAACTTTGTCATTTCTATTAATTCTCATGATTATGCATTTCTATTTGTAACTAAAAACCTCACTTTTATGTTTGCTAATTTCTTCTGCTGAAATTCTTAGTAAAATACAGGAAAATAAGTCCTTACTCAGAAGAACATCTTCTGGCAATATTACATACATTTTATTCCCAATCTAGATACAGCATTATTCCTTTCTGTGAGAAATAATAAAGTTTGGACAAGACCGCTTACTACTTAAATATGTGGAAAAGGAACATGCAAAAAGAAAGAATTAAACTGGTACCTAAGGCAATTTTTATTTTTTCTTGTGGAAAGTCATGAACCTTTGCTACATTTGCTTATTGAACTGCTTGGTAGAATAAGAACACATGTGGGTAGGAGTATAATAATTCACTTTGCAATACAAAACAATGTGATTTATTCTACTAATAAGCTAACATGCACAATATATTATATTGGTGCACTATAGCTACATGAACACACTACTATAAGAGAGAATTTAAAAAATCTTGTTGTAATAACCTCCATATGGAAATGGTTATCCCGTAATTGCATTCGGGAGAGGAAATCAAATGCTGTCTCAGATTTTTAGAAAATTACTTTAAAAGATTACTTAGTACTATAAGAGAGAATTTAAAAATTTTTGCTGCAATAACTTCCATATGGAAATGGTTATCCTGTAATTACATTCAGGAGAGGAAATCAAATACTGTCTCAGATTTTTAAAAGATTAAATTTGTTGGCTATTGACACTATAATAAGAGGGGGGAATTTCAGGTACACTATCTGTATGCTCGAGATAGGGAGATTTTTCTTCCAATTTTTTTTTTAGATTATAAAAACTGGGAAAAGGGGAGACTCTAGGAAGCCTTTAAATTTACAGTATTTTTTTTTTGTTTCTTTTTTCTTCCCTTGCCTCCCACATGGATGCAGATCATAAAATCTGTGACCAGGAAGGTCAATGTGTTTAAATATAATCCAAATCCATATCCAGGCCTACAGAAAATCTGTTCTGCCAAAATTCTCTGTTCACTGTGCTTCAAAACAATGCTCTTAGGTTGCTTTTCAGAGAGTTTCACACACACATAAAGATGCATAGATGTATTAGAAAATATTATACTAACTTTTTAATACATATTTCATAAAGTAGAGAGAGGGATAACGAGTAAAAATTACACGTTGAGTTTCTTGGCTCTTATGTTATAAGAGCATGTCTTATGTTTGCAGTAGCAACAGCTAACAGAAATGAAAAATGAATTTTCTTTCTCATCTCCAGTTTTTATTGAGTTTCATCTTCCCGTTTGCTGCCATGGGCTATTATTCTGTACACCTGCACTCAGCCAGGAATATAATGAAAAAGAATCAATCTCTGAAAAGAAAGTTATCGCCAGCCAATAACGTTGGGCCACTTTCATGGGTCCTGCAGTGTTTCACCCAATTGCCAAAATGCCTTACCACTAAAAACTGAAGACAGTGTCTCAGCTGCTCTTTCTGGTAAGTACAAAATCCCTGTATGCTACCTAGGTAATCTAGAGTATGACATTAATACTGTTGGATTCATTAGGGCAGAATGAAAACAGTGTTAATTTGTGTATCCAGAACAGATTGTTTTAAAAATTGATGGACAGGAATACCAGAAAAACATTATTTCTGAGAAAATGGGTGAGTGCTTCATTATTCTGTGTGCATTGTCTTTTTTTTGTGTGTTCAAAGCTGCTCGTGCTCTGTTTGTGATTTTGCTAGTTTAAAATTCAAGTATTGCAGAATTCTATTGATTATCAGGAAACTTGCAAGGCATTCACTGAGAATACTTATGTTCTAGGCATTTTGACCACGTGTACAAGTATTCTGTTCGAAACTAGATGAGCATTGCTGTTGGAATCAGTTTCCCAATGTTGACATTCACAACTATCTGTTTTAAATTATCACTCTGTAAGCCACTTTCCACATTAAATTCTTTTATTTCAGCAAATATTTCTGCTACTAAGCTAATTTGCTTGAATGCAAATATAGAGGTGCTATGGACATTTTCAGGGTAAATGTAATCAGTTTTTGACTTCACGGGGAAAGAATGTCTACACTTTTGTGTAGAAGCAATATATAAAATATAATGTCATTACTGGAGGTGTATTATTTCCAGGTTCACCTCACAGTAGGTCTGGAAACAACAAGTCTGCTGAATCATCGATTCACCTGTTGCCATTGATGTGTTTGGATACACTATAACGATTGACTTGATCTCTGCTCTAAACGAATCAAACCTGACCAGTGATTTAGCGTATGTAACAGCCCTGGCACAGAGCACTTGCGGTCAGGACGGCAGAACTGATTGTTACTTTGCAGAAGCACTTCACAATCAGAAACGTTACTAAGATCTTTTTTTTATTTTTTTTATTTTTTTCACCCTTAGAAACTGTGATTGAAAAACATTTCAAAATTAATTGTAAAATGGTTTTGAAATCTTTCCTTTGGTGAGGACACTTGTGCCAGAATTTAATGACAAACAATTAAGACATTTTGGAAGTGTTACCTCAGGTGGAGTTTGCTTCCACTGAGTCCAAGCCAAATTTGTCAGCACGAGAACCAAACATCACACCCCAAATTCTTCCAGTTTAACTTCAGCCAAGTCTACTCCACACACAGCTTCAGATAACACAGCGGTATGTCACCTTCCACAGGAGAAATATTTGGAGAATCTGCGTGTGTTGGAGAGAAGAGCAAGTAAAAAATGCATCCCATGAGAAATGTACATTTTATTTTCAGCAAAGGGAATCTAAACTCTCAGAAAGGAGTAGCTCAGCAGGGTCAGTTATCAGGCCTTATTTGGACAGACAGCAATCTACAAGCACAGACCAAGATTTAGACAGCTAGGAAGTCGGACTTAAAGAGGTTGTGCAGATGACCAAGACATTTAGAAAGGACTTTTCACGTGCTTAAATAACAATTGAACTCCAGACCAGCATGTGGTAGATTACTCACTCTGACGATGGCATGCTGCATTTCTGGGCTACCAAGTGTCAGTGTCTTAAATTATTTAATTTCCCTCTAATTAGTTACTCTACCTTTGTCTCCTCCTATGACAGTTTGGCTGATCTGACTGTTCATAAACCCATTGTGACCATCTGTTTCTAAAATAGCCCAGATATTTAGGAAATACAGTCAGGGATGAAATGAGGGAAATTAAAAGTCAATTCATGGACATGTTTAAAACCCTTGATTCATTCCATAACAGAACTGAAGAAACATTTTTTTGTAAGATGTGGGTTATAGTTTGGTTCTGGATAAAGCCAGGATCACCTTCGCCTTGTTCTGTTTCTGAGGCTATGGATATGCACAGATCTGAGACATGAAAACAGGCTGACACGCTATCTCATGACGTACACTCTAGACTAAAATCCCTAGGCACACACAAGGGGAAGCCTGCTCCAGCTGATCCCTGGTGGGACAGCCGCTCACGTGGATTAGGCAGCCTGGCTGAAGACGCTTGTCTTCACAAGCTACACCCTGAGCTACAGTGCAGCTACGATCACATTTGCCTCTTTCTGTGGATGGAGCTATCCTCCTGCAAACCTTCCTGCGGCCTTCCTGCAAATCCTAGTTTCATTATGTCCGGCAAAGTTGAAAAAAATCTGCTCCTTGGGTCATCTTCTTTGCAGGTTTATTTAGACTGACATTGGTCTAACCGGAAAAACTATATCTGATCTTCATTAAGACATTTTTGAAGACAAACTTTAAAGACAAGACCTTGCCTAATAAGGGTCCTTTCTTTCAAAAGTGTGGTGATTAACTGTGGTCAATTACCATCCTATTCCAAACCCACTGATTATAAAGCCAGTTATATGAGAGCCAAGAACACACATTTCCTTCTGGCTGCACTGGAAATAAGTCACACTGAAGCCAAATTAACTTTTTAACTGCACTCCTGATCTGTAAATAGGCTCTCAAAAATGAATTCCCATGCTCTAGGGTTTCTAGGGCTCTCCACTGCAGCCTCCACTCTCTCCAGGTCAGTCCAGAGAAGCTGATTCCCACTAAACTGATGCATCAGATTTACATCCCAATATTTGAAATGTCAGGTGGTGTTTCCCCATTGCTATAGAATATTGCAGCTGTTTTCAGAACACAGTGTCAGGCCAAGAGCTGATTTCAATTATAGCTGTAGTGCCACCTCATGTGATTTCACTCGTGCAAATCTAAAAGAGGAGCGTGTGCCAAATGGTTCCTATCTAGCAGTTCCCTTACACACTCCTTGCGTAGCTGGAGTGCAGCTTTATCTAGAGGAGAGAAATTTCCTCAGAGACACAAAATAAAATGATTTTTTTTTTCAAAACTGTAAATCTGCTTAATGGTGGCTACTTGTTCGCTCTATAAAACAAATCGATGTTATAGTATATTTTTTGGTACAGTATTAGCAGACAAACAGCTTTTTTTTTTTTTTTTTTTTCCCCCCCAGAAGGTTGTTTAAGAAAAGGAAAGAACAGCAGAGAGCAGATGCATGTTGTGCACTTTCAGATTCATTTATTCCTCACTCCTCCTCACTACTTGTGTCTTCTGCCTTTCTGGGGCTCCTAATCTGGGTCAGTATTAGGACCATTCATTTGTGGTTTTTCAGAAATAAACTGTATCATTCTTACTGGATGATAAATCAGGAAGTGAAACTAATCAGGCATCCCTAAGGGAAGACATTAATATGGCAGTTTCAGATATTACCTATCTTAGGTCACATACATTAATAGGCAACCCTAGGCATACTGATTATTGAAAACCCAAATTTTGCATGTGGATACATGTTTCCCATAGCATGTTTAGTCAACTAGTCTTCACTTTTTGGTTTTTGATTTTTCTTCAAGTATGGTCTTACTTAATTCTGTTAACTGCCTTTGTAAAGCTTATTTCAATTGTATGAGTGAACCAAATAGAGACTTAGGAGCCGCAAGTTTCTCACGATAGCAATTAAAAAAATTCTTTCTATTGTATTCCTTTCTTTTGATATTTTTTAAAAAATGAAATGAAAATTCCTGTTCTTCCAACAAGTTGGGAAAGAGAGGTTCTATCCTTAACTTTGTGCAAATGCCGGAGAACTACCCCTATATAGTCTGTAAGAATCATTGTAGAAGAATTTCCCATCTTTTACTTTTTGGTGTCTTTTTTAAGCCTATGACTCATATTTCACTCTGCGTTCTTGAGCTTAATTTTCTGCATGCTTCCTTTCCTTATCTGCTCCTTTTTCCCACATTGCTCATCTTCTCTTCAGTGCTCTTCCCTCTGTACGCCTCTCCCATACATAATCACCCACTCTTTGCTTAAAGGTTGAATATCCTCGCAAAAGACAACGGTGTATTTCAAAAATCTTGCTGAGAGAAACTCTAAGATGGCAGAAGGGATAACACTGTTTCTCTTTTCATCCATCTACAGTTCCACAATTTATCTCTGCTTGCAATTTTTCCCTCTTTAGCAAAATCCTGTACAGTATGCTTACTTAAACGTGTAAATTTATTCACTTGTGGGGATTGACAGCAAAGGGAGATTTTTAATTCAGAATGCTTTTCCAAGCAAAAGGAAAATATGTATAAGAAATTCACTCCGTGTTTCCAGTCTAATTGAATTTTCTAATCTTTTAAATATTGAAACTATACTTCTTCATGTTTGTAATTCAGGCTTCCCTTGATAATACAGTTAAAGCAAATCTGAAGGCTTGTCCTTGAGAACAAATACTACGTTGACTTCTAAATAATGAATGTATAGTACTGAAGACTATTATGTAACAGACCCCAAAGAGGTATTATTATTTGTTTCCAGAATGTGACACTTTTCAATATTATTTATCAATTTCCTCTGATACAATTGTAATCAGATTGTCCCTTGAATAAGCTGCATTGAGAACTCAATACAGGCAAAGTTTGTGGAACAGAAAGAGAATGGAAACTGAAAAAACTGATGGGAACAACAAACCTCCTGTCCCATTATTAATTACCATTTTTTCCTCAGAAATCTGGGGGATCTACACATGTTCCTTAGGATTAGATGACAGAACTTCCTTCGATGGCAAAGTTGTATTTAGGGAAAAAAAAAAAAAAACCCACATGCATGTCTTTGTCATATAGACCCTGATGTTTAAATCTTCCCATTGCTATCCATTTTTGTGACTGCTTTTAGATTCCATTTTAAGAAAATTTGTGACTATTAAAAACAGTCAGGTAATAATAGGGAAGTAATGCTAACATTGTAAATTTCACTCTGGATGTCCTCTAGTGGGAGAGCATAGTCTCAGGCACATATGTCCAAAGCTCTCAGTGGTGGTGGTGTTAGTTACAGAAGATGTTCTTTGGACTCCGTCGTGTCATTGCAATGATCAGCATCAGGTCTGCATGATATTATTATCTCTGCATTGAATTCAAGGAACCTTAAAAGTAATTTCTTTACTTATGAAACTATATAAGATGTGGATTCAGAGCTGATGAGCTGGTTACTAAATTATGTTCTAAGTATGCCTCAACTGGGACATATTTTTAGTTTGTTGTTGTAATTTGGGAAAAATAATGATTTAAGACAAGACTCTAAGTTCTAGTGTCGTAACAGTATAATTTTGCTTGGGTTTTGCTAAAGACAAACTTTCTCAGAAAAGAAAAAATAAATAACACAAGCTTAGCCAAGGAGCACTTAATCTCCATGAAATTAATAGGAATGGCACTAGAAAGCTAAATAAGTATTTTTTTAAATCCCCATCACAGAAGAAATTCCTACGTAAGTTTCAGTGCCAGACAAGAGCAAAACAATTGCACAGAATAGGTGTGCTCTGTTCTCTTGCTCAGCGATCACTCCTGTGAAGTTGATTAAGGTATATATGGGCCAATGTTTTCAGCCATGCATATAATTTTTGTACCTTACTCTTCTCAGACTGAGTATTAAGCTTATGTTTTTCCTAGCAGTAAATCCTATTTATAACAGAAGAGATCAGAAACTAATTTTGCTTATGCATTTACCTGTATAACTACTTATACATATTGCTAATTGGAATAGCAATATACTGATAGTATGACATTGCTGATATTTGCTAGCATTTTCTGTAATGAAGGATGACAGTCTTTTCTGGATATTTTGTTTTATACCTAGAAAGAAAAAGGTTTCTCTGGCTCCCTAGCCACATTCTTATCAGCAAGAAAGATATGGCTAAAGAATGTGTTATAATTGTTCACCTTTGTGGGAGTATGAATAACATTCATATTAGATTTCTCATGCAAAGAGATGCCAAGAAATTCTTTGTGTTTCTGGAGATTTCAGTAGTCTGCAGAGATAAGGGCCATTGATTTGATTTGTTATCTCTTGTGTGCTTTGAAAGCAATCATGATTCCTAGTTTTTAATATTATTTTTTCCCATGGAAAATGGATAGGGAGTGTCAACAAATATGAAAAATATATAAGGAGATATATATGTGTGTATTTTAAAACTTTCTGTAGTTCTTCTTAAACTTAGTATTTCAAAAAGAGGTCATATATTCCTGGTACTTTCAGTGGGCTTCAGACTACCTTTTCTACCGCCTTATGTCAACTAAGTGTGCATTTTTTTTTAGTGAAGGTATAGCTTTCAAAAGATCTGCAATAAGATTTAATTGCTGAAAATGAATAATAACTCTTAATTTGGAAAACGTGACTAAGATCCATGTTATTTCACTAAGAGTGAACGAATTATTAATATGATCTGTTGAGTGGTGAGGTGGTACTTCTCAGTGACATGCTCCCATGAAAGTAGTCCTTTAACAGGTATGACATGTATCTCTTCTATGAAAGGATATGTTTGTTTCCTTCTGTTTTTTCAAATCCATTTCACTGGATTTTAAATCCCTTTGCTAACTCACATTGCTTGACGCTCATCCGTACTCTAACTTTCCAGACTGGCATCAACTTAAGAGAGTTTGCTAAATATCATGCTGAATATCATGAGAGCCATTTGGATAATTGTAGGTAACGTGAGGCTGAGTCAATTTTAGTTTTTCAGCCAACGCTTTTGCAAAAAATGCAAGTAGCTTCATCCCCAAAACATTTGTAAATATAGCCAGAATATGCTATATACTATTCATAGACTGGAGGAGAGGACTAGTGGAGAAAGAAGGAGAGAAAGAAAGGAAAAAAGAGCAGGGAAATAAATGCTTTGCAGAAATGGCAGTTATATCCCCCTTCCAGAGTGTGCTTTGTGTGACAGAAGTTGAAGGACCCATGGCTGGCTGTGCTGGTACCCCTGGCCAGGCACAGAGGAGCTCCCATCCGGCCGGCACATCCCCTAGGATGCCCTGGGGACCTGGTGGTCCAGCAGAGCCTTTACCACCCGCGCTGCCAGAGTGACGCAGTTGCTCACTACGTACTAAGAAGAAAAAGAAAACAAGAAGAAAGTGAACATATTACAGATGACTATAATAACGTACGTAAAATGCCCTTGGGAGATGTAAGTACATCACCTTATGCCTTATTGTACTCCATTGTGCCCCCACTGCAGTAATATAAAGTTACCGTGCATCTTGGCATATGAAATCTCTACCCTCTGTTGTTCTGTTCCTATGATTAGATTGCTGATTTGATAGCCATGTTCTGTATTTGGTTTCTTAGAGTATTTCTCTTTTGTTTTGCTATAACGTTACATTTAATGTGTCTTTCATAACAAGTACATTGTGGTTCCGAAAAACCTCATCACCACTCCTAACATGGTACAATGTAATTATTCTGTTTTGTTTTGAGGGGTTTGTTTGTTTGGATGTTTTTTTTCCACCTCTGCTCATTTTTCCTGCTCCTCCGCCCCTGCCTAACAAACATTCCCTGTAATAGAGAGCAGGTTCAGTAATAACTGCCTGTTATGTTTTTGCTTAATGTACTGTGCAAAATATGACAAGGGTGAATGTTAGTAGATGTAACAACAGCCAGAATGTTTCTTTATTCCAGCTGTTGTATCCTCTATATGCAATAGTTAGAAAAGATGTTAAACAAACCAGGAGAGTAGGTTATAATTTCAAAGGTCAGAAAATTCAGCTCTACTTTTGTTTTTTCCTGAATAGGAAAAAGAGGGCAGTGGAATGATGTAGTATCTAGAGCCTAATGTGTTTCCAAAAAATTTTCAATCATTAATGTCTTAAGTTTCCTGAATATTTATAATAAAAGTAATTCCTTCAATATACACTACAGAGAAATCTCTCTTATCTGAGGCGTATTGAAAGTTGATCATGATTGCTAGACCCTTCAGCTAGATGTTATCTCACTAAGAAGCCTTAGTTTTAATTTAATTCAATTTAAAACATTTCCAGCATCCTACTAACAAACTGTGCCATAAAAAAAAGTTCAAGTCTGACATACATTTTACAAATTGCTGTCACTGTGAAAACACGGTTTAATTTATGTAATTACTACATATTTACTTTAAATGCTAATCTGTCACAACACCACATGTATTTCTTACATTTTCTGTAAGAACATGCTATGTTTCCAGTCTCCATGCACAGTCCATAAAACAGTTGCTGTCATCCATACTCTCTCTTTTTCTAGCTTTCATTCTTATACTTCAGAAATCTCTGCATGCCAATTTTTATTGCATTGCTAATCTGAACATATTCATCTTGGATGTATTACCCTGGGCTATCTTTAGTATTCCAAGAAAAGATGCAGCATAGTGTATATTCATTGTTTCAGTTCTGTAACTCTATTTGTTTATTTGTAAATCAATATATTTTAAGCCTGAAATCGAGGCCTGCAATGTCAGATGGGATCAAGAATCAAATATTCCCTGGCTTCTGTTTTGACAGAAACTCTGCGTTTTCTTGCAGACTTTGCATAAGAGCTGCTCTGGAAAGGAAAGATATCCACATAGGTGAGAAACATAGAACTATATTAGAAAAAGACTGACTTAAAAGTCAGCGTCAAGTGTAAATTTAATATGCAAGAGGTGACACACTTGTTATATTTAAATTAGATGCTGCGAACCTGCTTTGCAAAGTATCAAGAGCTCAGGGCAGAACAATTACAATGATCATATGCATCTAGAGTAAGGGATAGATATGCTTATTTTGTAAATGAACAAATGTGTGTAATTACATAATTGCTTTAACAATGAATGCCCTTCAGGGTATCTGCACATGAAAACTTAATTATGATACATGTTTTTCTGGTAGAAATTAGAAAAAATAAGTCCAGAGTTGTGTGCAATTGTGTTTGCTTTTCTAGGTTTTGAAAAATAAACTATTACTTT